>SJYV01018944.1:457307-536202 GCA_006410875.1 Neotragus pygmaeus
TTAAAACTGTTCCAGCAGTACCCAATACACAACTATAAATATGGTAATTTGGATTTTTTTTTTTTTTTTTTTTTTCCTTGATTTGTTTTGCTGGATAAACAGTTAATTCTGGTCTACTGTCAGGAGACCTGGGTTTGATTCCTGGGTCAGGAAGAACCACTGGAGAAGGAAATGACAACCCACTCCAGTGTTCTTGCCTGGAGAATCCCGTGGACAGAGAATCCTCACAGGCTATGGTCCATTGGATCGCAAGAGTCAGACACGACTTAGCGACTAAACCACCACCACCCACTGTCTCAGAAAGTAGATACCATCTTCCACTCTCTGATTACTGATGCAATTTCCAGCCTCTTAAAGATACTGAGAGAATGAACAACAGTTACTGTTCTGTTGTTATCACACTGAACTACACTAGTTGTAAAATAATGAAGTGAGCTTGTAGTCTGGCAAAAATGAAACATGCATAAATTATCCAAATGGTGTGGCTTTCCCCAGGGTTGAGCCACAATGTGCTCTGAGCTATTTCTCCATCCACTGTTGAGATTCTGTTCTAGTATTCCCTGAGATAGGGTTAGGGTTTGTGGTGGGGAAGGAATTTCATGCACACCTTCCCTAATCTAACTGCTCACAAGTTCTTCTCCAGTCATTGCTTATGAGTTTGGTGAATGGGGTGGGGTGGGAGAAGGTGAGTATAAGGAATCGAAATAGAAAGAGTCAGGGGAAAATGTTTATCTACTCAGCTGTGCATCGTGTTTCTAAACCCATAAAAAAGTGGCTCTGGTGGCTGCCCTTCACCTTCACCTCTAACAGGCAAAACAGTCAGAGTGAAGCTGCAGGCAGAACACTGGTGAGAGAGCATGGTCAGATGACCTCACTTCACTTTGAGGTGGGAACGTTTGTTGTGAAGGAGAACTCAGTGAGAGGCTGGTGTGGCTGACTGTTGGCATCTCTTAGACATGTCTGAGGGTCTCTGCTCCCATCCTCCAGGCTCCAGATGTGAGTGGCATGGGGCTGCCTTTCCTCTGCATTGTGGAGACTGCTGTCTTGTCCCCCTTTATCCCCATGTTTTCTGAGGAAGATGCGTTCTCTGGTGCTGGAGACCCGACAGTCCCTAGCTGATCCCAGTGCAGGCATAGTTTCTCTCGTCACAGCAGGGGAANCTGCTGTCTTGTCCCCCTTTATCCCCATGTTTTCTGAGGAAGATGCGTTCTCTGGTGCTGGAGACCCGACAGTCCCTAGCTGATCCCAGTGCAGGCATAGTTTCTCTCGTCACAGCAGGGGAAGCGAGATGGCCAGACGGTGCAGGGATGTCCAGGGAGCAGAGAGGAGGAAATCCTGTGTTCTGGGTCTCCACTGCCTGCAACTTCCTCCATCACCTCCTGGTGGAAGCTGACCAGGGAGAGGATGCCTGGAGGCACTCTGGATAGCATAACCAGGCCCAGGGAGGGGACTGGCCTGGAGGGACCAGCGGCTGCAGAGCACCAGCTGAGACTCTCGTTTAGTAAAACCTCAGCTGGCTGAAAGTTGAAGTGCACAGGGTTGCCATCCACCACAACCCCATAACCAGGACTCCTCTGCAGGCCGCTGCATCATGAATGTTTTATTGTGCTGTTCTTTTTGATGAATACACCATCCATCTTGATTTCTTATCTGTTTGAAACTTATTTCTGTGAATTTTTCTTCATTGTTCGTGATCTCTAACGAAACAAAACAAAAAACTCAAAGGAGCAAGGAGAAAATATCAATTAGTGAGAGATGAGTACTCTTTAAAATAAATCCTTGCATAGTTGACATTTGCTTTGTTTTCACCCTTTCTCCCCAAAATGCTTTTGTTGTTGTAATTGAATTTTTTTAATTATCAAAGATTATAAATGTACAATATTGAGAAGTATAGGACAATACTTTTAAATGTATTTACGTTCATAATTAAGTGAAAAAAGATTACCCGTTAAACTCATCATTACTCAGTGGTAGCTAAAAGTTATTTTTCATTTTTCAGATTTTCGCATAATAACAAATTGTCTAACATCCTGCTGGGAACTCTTTTCACGTGGACTCATTAAAGAGATTGTAAGTGAAAGCAAATGCATAAGTACAAAAACCTATGATTTTCTCCAAAATAAATAAATCCCGGTCTATGGTGTGCCTTCGTCTCCTTTCGCGAGGAGAGGTTATTCCGAGTCCAGCGTTGTTAGGGAGAAAGCTTTTGTTGTGAGCTCCAGATTCATGCAGGACCCAGATCGTCCGCTGCACTTTCATGAGTTCTCTTAGAAGTGACTTTCAAAGGGAATGGTGAAGACAGACATTTACCTCGGTTCTCAGCAATTTCCTTGCTGATAAATCTAAAGATTCCCAAGACTTCCTTTTTCTTTAACTTTTTATTAAAGAAGAGATGAGAGAAGTTCCAAAGACAGCACGACCCTCTGGCCAAGTCTCGAAGCTTTCCTCACCTCTCATGGGGATGTCAGTTCAGTTCCTTTCTTCCTTCGTTAAACAGACTGAATGAAATCCCCATCCAGGCCCCTCGTCTCACAGCTCTGCCAGGTTACTCTCACTCCTCTGCTCTGATCTGTCCTTCACCCCGTCTGTGTGTACGTTTAGCATTGTTGGCATCTTCTTGTTTGTGATTTTTCCCTGCACACCAAAAAAAACTAATTATCAGGTGACAGTCAGCATTCTGCTCCCGATGCTAGCTCCTGGGTGCCACGTGGAATAAGTGAGCATAGGGGGCATCTCCCACCTGACGCCACTCTGCCACCCTTGCCCTTAAGATGTCATATGCCCAGATCCAGGACCATTAGTCCATGGAGGTGAAGGTAGTTGTTGTTGTTCAGTTGCTAAGTCGTATCTGACTCTTTGAAACCCCATGGACTGCAGCATTTTTGAAATTTCCTGCTGGGCAGTGAAGAGGCCCAGTGAGTCAGTCTTTGCATGCGGTGACTGTTAACTGGACACTATCAGAAGGCAGGTGCCTTCTGTTCAGCACAGCTGGTGTGATAAGGATGCAGGAGCACCTTCAAAAAACAAGTGTGTGTTCATTTCATCTTAGTTATTTATAATCAACGAATACAGTGTTTTACAAAAATCACATTAATACAGAAATGTAAGACTTCTCTGGTGGCTCAGTGGTAAAGAATCTGCCTGCCAATGCAGGAGACACAGGTTCGATCCCTGGTCTGGGAAGATCCTATATATCTTGGAGCAGCTAAGCCCAGGCGCCGTAACCATTGAGCTTGTTCTCTGGGGCCCAAGGGCTGCAACTNGTGGCTCAGTGGTAAAGAATCTGCCTGCCAATGCAGGAGACACAGGTTCGATCCCTGGTCTGGGAAGATCCTATATATCTTGGAGCAGCTAAGCCCAGGCGCCGTAACCATTGAGCTTGTTCTCTGGGGCCCAAGGGCTGCAACTACCGGAGCCTGCACGCCCTAAAACTCATACCCTGCAACAAGAGAAGTCAGCATAAAGAGATCCCATGCACTGCAACTAGAGAGTAGCCCCCACTCACTGCCACTAGGGAAAAAGCCCTTGAAATAATGAAGACCCAGCACAGCCAGAAATATATAAATTAAAAATTATAGAAAAGAACTTAAAAATATAGAAATGTATCTACTCTGTTGCGAATATGTCACCAGGTGAGCCTCTTTTTTATCTGTTGATTGGTAACTAAAACTGGAGTCAAAATGGACAGAGAAGGTAAACTAGAAGAAATCAAATACTTTAACTCAGGAGATTTAAAATAAACATCGATAGTCACTTTTAAGAGTTGAAAGCCTTGCATGCCAGCCCAAGCATCTGAGTTGAGGGCTGTAGCGTGACCATGACTTCCTGTGGCAGGGGGAGCTCGCCGAGGCTGTGCTTGAAGTGGCCACACGTGAGCACCCCAGAGGGCTGCACTGATGGCCGCGCCTGTTGGTTACAGTGGAGGAATTCAACGGCAGTGTGTAATTTTCTTTGTGCCGGTAAAATGCCTTTCTTTGTCCTCATTCTATGAAGTGTATTATATAAAGTTGCATTTGGAAGGGCATCATGTCAGAAATGATTTTTTAGTGATTTAGTGAAAAATTTGGTCAATTTCCTTTTCATCATCTGCATTTATTTAAGGAATTTTTTTCTTTTTATCATCATAAACTGTTAAAGCTGAGAGAATGTTTGAAGATCATTTAATGCAACTCCCAAGTTTCAAAGGAAAAAAATCTTGAGGAAAATTATGTTTCAACAAGATCATAGGACATTGTGACCAATATTAAAGGCTCCATTTATAACTTAGTATCACTTAGTGCTAATAATTAGTTATATTTCCCAACTTTAGGTCAAATATCATAAATATTCATTGCTAGGAGAAACATCCAAGAAATCCATGTTTTCTTTCATGTAAGATAGGACCACAGATATCATTAAAGTATGAAAATTTGTTTTAATCTCACTTTGTATATTTTAGATAATGCAAATTTTGGATTAAGCAAGCATGTGTTTTCAACAGCTTTATTTAAGCTATCAGATCTTTCTTAAAGAGCTGAGTGTTACTTCTTAGGATATTATTTGATTCTCATTGCAAGCTTTTAATATAAATTAAAAATTATCTATCTACCTTTTAATATATTCTTATATGTAATATTATTGCCTGGAGAATTCCATAGACAGAGGAGGTTAGCAGGCTACAGTCCATGGGGTCGCAAAGAGTTGGACATGACTGAGTGGCTAACACATCACTTCATATGTAGTTTTAAATATGAATCAATGAATATAAATGCATACATACGTACTTGTGTGTGTATGTGTATATGTGGCCATGTGTAGCTATGAGTGTGACATTTGGGATCTTCGGAAGTTTACTTGTATGGTAGCTTTTGATGGAAATTTGTTTTCTAATGCTCCATTTACTGACAAGTCAGCATATAATCAACTATGAATTTTTATGCTTTTCTTCATGTAATATTCTAAGATATATTATAAATAGTTTGTATTTTTTGTATATAATTTTAATTTATAATTGTAGTCAGAAACTCAGACTTGTTTGTAGAATGTGTTTTTAATTTTTACAAAAAACAAATGTAGGTTAAAAACAATTTGGCAAGAAGGTGATTATGAATACTATTAAATCTGGCATCTAGCCCAGAAAAAAGATTTCAATCGATAGAAGACTTCAATTTATTTCCATCTGGAGAGTGTTCAGGAGTGCTTGGAAAACAAAAACTGCTGCTTATAACGTCCTAAAACTGCTTGCTCTGGCTTCTTATAGTTTAAATTCAGTCATTATGTGTTCAAGGATACAAGGGCAGTGACTAGTATTCAGAAAGGGACAAGTCAAGAATCATGTTGCCTGATGGAGAGTAGGATGTAAAGGTTTTAAATACAAGGAGTAAAGAAACTAAAATCATTAAAAAGGAAACTAAGACATTTAAAAGGAAGAAATAAAATGAGGGAAAAGTGTAGAAGTGGAAATATGTGTTAAAATACTAACCATGTCATATAGAAAAATTACAGGTGGAAGGGAAGGATTTATATCAAGAAATGTCTAATACCCAGATATCATCTTAACTTACTGTTATTATTGAGCATTTTTTTCATAGAAAGATAAACCATGTACTGAAAGTTTATGAAAGGTCACATATAGTGTAGAAAATTGTTATTGTTCAGTCACTAAGTCATGTCCAACTCTTCTGCGACCCCACAGGCTATATAGAGCCCACCAGGCTTCTCTGTCCATGGAATTTCCCAGGCAAGAATACTGGAGTGGGTTTGCCATTTCCTTCTCCAGGGGATCTTCCTGACTTAGGGATCAAACCCATGCCTGCTGCATTGGTAGGCAGATTCTTTACCACCGAGCCACCAGGGAAACCATAGCAATTACTTTGAGTAAATATCTGTTTCACATAAGCAGGTGGGGAAAAAACCACACTGTCAATTCATTAGAAGCTACTAATTCATTCATAAGCTACACTGTCAGTTCATTAGAAGCTTAGGGGTATGTGCGAAAAGTACTAGAAATAGTGTCTCAGTAAGTAGGAAACTGAGTCCATAAGAAGGCATGATATGCAGGAAGCAAAGGTGGAAGCGGAAGCAGAGCCTTTTTAAACACGTTGATAAATATGAATGAACTGAGATTAAGCACTGATCAAGTTTAAGCGAGGGAGACATGAACAGTTAGAACACATGAAAGAAACACTGTCAGGACAGAGTTCAGTTCAGTTCAGTTCAGTCGCTCAGTTGTGTCCGACTCCTTGTGACCCCATGAATCGCAGCACGCCAGGCCTCCCTGTCCATCACCAACCCCAGGAGTTCACTCAGACTCGCGTCCATCGAGTCGGAGCCATCCAAGACATCACTAAATCATGGCCATGCCTCTTTTCTGTGGTGGAGAGTGATACTAACTCTGGATTTTGGTAACTCAAGATGGCTTCCTAAAAGTTATGGTAAGATATTAAAAAATAAGAAGAGAACAACACTTCCATGCTAGAAGGGGAGAAAGAGTTCATGAAGAAAACTGTGTCCACCTAAGCAAAGGGAAGTGTTGGTCGTTCAGCTGTGTCTGACTCTTTGTGACCTCGTGGACAGTAGCTCGCCAGGCTCCTCTGTCCATGGAATTCTCCCAGGCAAGAATATGAGAGTGGGTTGCCATTCCCTTTTCCAGGGGAATCTTCCAAACCGACGGATCAAACCTGGGTCTCCTGCCTTCCAGGAAGATTCTTTGCTGTCTGAGCCACCAGGGAAGGAGAGATAATTTTAAACTGATTAAGAACAGATATTGCATTTTATCTTGGCCAAAAAGGCTAAGAAGCAATGAGAGAGAGAGATAATTTTAAAGATAAAGTGTCTGATGTAAAAACACTCAAGTTTGTGTAATTAGAATTTACTTAGTGGCTTTTTTTTTTCCTTGAAAATATGCCAGTAAACATATTTGGTTTAATGAAGAAGGATCAATAACTTTTTTTAAAGGCAGTCATCCTCTCAGCTACCTTTTCTTCAAGTCCCTAGAAGTTTAATTCTGACACATATCGGATTGTCTTCCTTTCCACCTCTGGTGTCAGGCACTCACGTCCAGGCCTTTCTACCTGGGTTATTAGTAGCTTTCTCTGTGCTCTCCCTTCCCTTCTGCTGGCCCTTTATTTCTCTGCAGCAGCTTCCACTGAAGGCTAACACACTGATGGCCAAGCAGTGCTGTAGTCTTACAGGCTCTGTGTCCTGTCCTGTGTCCCTGTGGCTGCAGCGGGAGCATGTGAGGGAAGGTCTTTGTGATCTTCATCTCTGTCCAGTACCCATCATTTTACTAATATGCATAAGGCATTAATATTGTCAAAACCCATTAAGTTTTTATTGCTGAAATAGGTTAAGTCAATATATCTCTACTCTTCAGTGTATATTCATCTCAAGAATTAGGACTCCCCAAAACTTAGACCCCCAGATTAGGCATTTTAATACTCTGTCTGCGAGTGTTTGTGCTAAGTCTGTTCAATTGTGTCTGACTTGTTGCTATCCCATGGATTATATAGCCTACCAGGCTCCTCTGTCCATGGGATTCTCCAGGCAAGAATACTGGAGTGGGTTTTCATGCCCTCCTCCAGGAACTGTTTCCTGATCCAGGGCTTGAACCTGCATCTCTTATGTCTCTTACATTGGCAGGTGGGCCCTGTACAACTAGTGCCCCCTGGAAAGCCCTTTAACACGGTAATAAGTCTTTAATTTCTGCTTGAAATTCCCAGAAAAGGGGAAACTCCATTCCTGAATCAATCTACACCTTATCTGGAAATTGAAACTTACATGTTTCAAGAATACTTGGTGAATCAGTTTGCAATATGTTTGGCTGAGAGTAACTAAGAACTTGATGAGATGGCTTAACGCGTGGTGTGTGTGCGCATGTGTATGTGTACCTGTGTGTCCATGTTTATGGTTTATTCATATGCCTTCATAGTGCTGGGTAAGTCTATTTAGAGTTGTTGCATTACCCAAGGTGCAGTGATATCTTTTCCTTATTCAGTCCCTTTCATGTTGGCCTCTTTTTCCTCCTCATAGTAGTTGCTTCTTGGCTACAAAGTAGCTCCTGTAACCCAGCTTCATGCCCTTATCCCAGGTGCAGTACTACAACCAGCCTGGATAAACACATCAGTCAGTGTTTTCTGCACTGAACTGTTTCTCAAAGCATCAATTTCTCTGGTGGCTCAGGGGTAAAGAATCTGCCTGCAGTGCAGGAGACCTGGGTTCAATCCCTGGGTCAGGAAGATTCTCTGGAGAATGGAATGGCTACCCACTCTGGTATTCTTGCCTGGAGATTTCTGCCTGGCGGGCTACAGTCCATGGGGTCACAAAGAGCTGGACACAACTGAGTGACTAACTCACACCGTAAGTAGCAATAGATCAATAATTTCTTGTTTCCATTCATATGTTTGAGTAAAGAATTGTTTTTCTCCTAGAAATGTTAATATCATGATAACCTTTTCTGTGCTCTGAAAAGAAGGTACAGAAATGAATTTTTTTCCTCGTAACTCCTGGGGGAAATTACTTTCAAAAGACCCAGACATTATTTTCAGACTTTCAATGTGTCGAGACTGAAAGATCCTTTTGGAGGAATGGTGCCGACTTTTGTTTCACTTGCATTATTTTGTATTTGATGGGTGCTTTTGGGAAGCAAGGTGCCTGTTTAGACATCTGTCCTGTGACTAGCTCCTTCATTTCACACCCAGCTAGTCCTTTCCCTTCTTACTTTCTTGCATTAGTTTCTGGTTTTCTTTTCTTTTTCTTTTTTTCTGTTTGCTCGTCTGCATCAACTGATGTCTAACTGAACTCTGTTCACCTTTCTGGTCCTGTTCATTTTTCAATCTACAATATGCTAATGGTTTCTTTCTGCCAGTCAGTTGGCACTGAAATTACCATCTGCTTATCTTTTGTCTCTTGCAGCCATGCACTTGTATTGCTTGTAGATCTGTGTATCGAGATTTTTAATTGGCCTTGAAATGGCCCATTAATCATTCACTACATTTATAAAAGAGAATTCTTTTATTTGACTGGTGCATAGACTAAATATTTTAAGGTGTACCCTTTTTCTGTCATCCTAACAGATGTTCTATTTTCTTTAGTTCTTTTAATGTCCTTTTAAGCCAAGATCACAATTACCCAAAGATGAATTTCCTTCCCTAGACTAGCTGAGCACAGGATAAATAAAATTAATAATTAAAAGAGCTTCAAAGAGAGGTGTGAATCCTAGTGTGGGCACTTTGGTGAACAAGCCTATAGTCATCAACAGTGTGAATAATAAAAATACTCTTCTGGGAGAGGCATCATGTTCATGGATTTTGTAAAATCCACCAAAATAGTGAGTTTTACTAAAATATCATCGAGGGTGGGGCTCCTGGCCACTATCATGAGGAAAAGATCCAGAATTGTCAGCACGCCATTCCAGTCTAATTCCTCCAGCCCATACTTTCCGCTTTCCATGTTTAGATATTTTGGATTTTCTCACCATTATATCAAAATTTCTTCAAAGATCTAGTAAATTGGTCATTTTAGTGTTTTTTTTTTTTTTTTCTTTTTGGTAGGATGTAGAGTCCAGGAAGTTAAAAAAAAATATTTTGTGTATGAGACCACATTGACTAACAAGAGTTACATCCTGACTTGGCTTATGAGTTTTAGTTACCATTAAAAAGTTGAAATTGCATTTCCCAACACTGATGCCTTGACTAGATGACTACTTACCACCTGCTTTCATTGTGTCATTAATCCGCTTTTTAATGTTGAAATATTTTGTTCATTGGAAGTGATTCCGGTAATTCTAAGAGCAAGTGTAATGTTCCGGAAAGAGCAGCAGGCTGGGAGTTGAGTGACCTAGATTCTCACACTGTCTTTGCTGTGCATTAGCTGTGAGGGTTGTTCCCCAGCCTTCCCACGCCTGAATTCCTTCATCCATGGAACAGGGACCATGTCAGCTCTTCTGGGACCTGATTCCTAATATCTTGCAAGCATTCCCAAGGGCTTTTGGGGAGTTGGGACCTGAGACTGTCTGCCATCAGAATTGGAGGTTTTTAAAAAGCTTTATTACTTGCACACAAGGTGAAACCTGAAACAAGTACACTTTGCTAAATATTATTTATCATTTTCTTGTATTTCCAGAGAGTGTGCAAGAGCAAGGAGTGGCAGGGATTGTGGGAAGATGGAGCAACAAAGACAAGGGATCTCTCAGGTCATCTCAGAAAGTTCTCTGGGAAAGTCATCACTTAGATATTATTATTGATCATAGAGTCCTTGTTAAATGGCCCCTGTGGATTTATTTTCTATATTAATTCAGGAGTCATGAACAGATTTTATAACTGTCTATGTAGCTATTGGCTATTCACAAAAAAATTTAAGTATAAAATATCTGAATATTTGGAAATCCTTAGAATTTGACTTGAATGTGATTTATTCAAAAGGATCCTATATCCTATCATTTGTTGGATAAATGGACATTCATTCATCTTAAGGAGCATGTTTGTTCTTTCTGAAATAAATAGGGCAAATTGTTTTAAATTTTACTGTGTGAGAGTCTGTAGAAAATTTTGTCAATGATTCAATTATGATTTGTATTAAGTAGACATTTAAATAAATAACAACTGTGAGTATTCAATCATATGAGCAGCTCCCATAAGATTTAGGAATAATTCCTTCTTATCGATGACTGCTTTTATGCTTGCAAACCAGATATGTATTTTTCTGATTTCCCTAGTGACTGGGTGGGATGTTGAGCATTTTTTGTGCTTATTTGTCATCTGAATAGTCTGTTCATGTCAAGGTCATACCTTTTGTCCATTTTCTTTGTGAATTGTTTGGTCTTTTACTGTTGAATTTTAAGGTTTCTCTGTATATTCTAGATACTAACTCTTTGTTGTGTACGTGGTTGGCAAACATTTTCTCTTAGTTTATAACTTGTCTTTTCATCCTCTTAACAAGGTCTATCACAACACAAAAGGTTTTCTAAAATTAAAAAAATTTAAATTGAAGGATAATTGTTTTACAAAATTTTGTGGTTTCCTGATATACATCAAAAGGAAGCAGCTATAGGTACACCCATGTCTGCTCCCTTCCGAACCTCCCTCCCATCTTCCTCTCCATCCCACCCTTCTAGATTGTCATAGAGCCCCTGTTTGAGTTCCCTGAGTCATATAGAAAATTCCTATTATCTATCTATTTTACATATAGTATTGTAAACTTCCATAGTACTCTCTCCATACATCTCACCCTCTCTCACTTCCCCTCTTCCCGTGTCCATAGGTCTGTTTTCTATGTCTATTTTTCCATTGAAAATTAATGCCTTGAAAATTAATCCATGAGTATCATCTTTTTAGATTCCATGTATATGTGTCTGTATACGATATTTATATTTGTCTTTCTGACTTATTTCACTCTGCATAATAGGCTCTAGGTTCATCCACCTCAGTAGAACTGACTCAAATGTGTTCCTTTTTATGGCTGAGAAGGCAATGGCAACCCACTCCAGTGTTCTTGCCTGGAGAATCCCAGGGACGGGGGAGCCTGGTGGGCTGCCGTCTACGGGGTTGCACAAAGTTGGACACGACTGAACTGACTTAGCAGTAGTAGCAGTAGTATTCCATTGTGTATACAAAACACAGCTTCTTTATCTATTCATCTGTTGATGGACATCTAGGCTGCTTCCATGTTCTAGTTACTGTACATAATGCTGCAATGAACATTGGGGTACATGTGTCTTTTTCAATTTTGGTTTCCTCAGGATATATGTCTATGTCTATGAGTGGGATTTCTGGGGGTGGTTTTATTCCTAGCTTTTTAAGGAATTTCCCTACTGTCTTCCATAGTGGCTGTATCAATTTTCATTCCTACCAGCAATGCAAGGGGCTTCCTTTTTCTCCACACCCTCTCCAACATTTATTGTTTGTAGACTTTTTGATGATGGCCACTCTCATTGGTTTGAGGTGATATCTCATTTTAGTTTTGACTTTCATTTCTCTAATAATAAGTGATTTTGAGCATTTTTTTCATGTGTTTGTTAGCCATCTGTATGTCTTTTTTGGAGAAATGTCTGTTTAGGACTCTTCCCTGCTTTTTAATTGGGTTGTTTATTTTTCTGGTATTGAGTTGTATGAGCTACTTATATATTTTGGAAATTAATTCTTAGTCAGTTGTTTCATTTGCTCTTATTTTATCCCATTCTGAGGGTTGTCTTTTCATCTTATTTGTAGTTTCCTTTGCTGTGCAAAAGTTTTTGGTTTAATTAGGTCCCACTTGTTTATTCTTGTTTTTATTTCCATTACTATGCAAGATGGGTCATAGAAGATCTTGCTTTGATTTATGTCACTGAGTGTTCTGCCTATGTTTTCCTCAAAGAGTTTTATAATTTCTGGTCTTATGCTTAGGTCTTTAATCCATTCTGAGTTTATCATTGTGTATGGCATTAGGAAGTGTTCTAATTTCATTCTTTTGGGTGTAGCTGTACAGTTTTACCAGCACCAATTATTGAAGAGGCTGTCTTTGCCCCATTGTATACTCTTGCCTCCTTTGTCAAAACGAAGGTGCCCATAGTTGCATGGGTTTATCTCTGGGCTCTCTATCTCATTCCATTGGTCTATATCTCTGTTTTTCTGACAGTACCATACTGACTTGATGGCTATAGCTTTGTAGTATAGTCTGAAGTCAGGATGGTTGATTCTTCCAGCTCCATTCTTCTTTCTCAAGACTGATTTGGCTATTTGGGGTCTTTTGTATTTCCATATGAATTGTGAATTTGTTGTTGTTGTTGTTCTAGTTCTGTGAAAAATGCCATTGGTAATTTGATAGGGATCACATTGAATCTGTAGCTTGCATCTGGTAGTATAGCCATTTTCACAATATTGATTCTTCCTACCCAGGAACATGGAATAACTCTCCATCTGTTTGTATCATCTTTGATTTCTTTCATCCATGTCTTATAATTTTCCATATACAGGTCTTATGTCTCCTTAAGTTGGTTTATTCCTAGATATTTTATTCTTTTTATTGCAATGGTGAATGGGATTGATTCCTTAATTTCACTTTATGATTTTTCATTGTTCATATATTGGAATGGAAGAGATTTCCATGTATTGATTTTGTATTGTGCAACTTTGCTGAATTCACTGATTAGCTCTAGTAATTTTCTGATAGTTTATTTTGGGTTTTCTATGTATAGTATCATGTCATCTGCAAACAGTGAGAGTTTTATTTCTTCTTTTTTAAACTGGATTCCTTTTATTTCTTCTTCTTCTCTAATTGCCATAGCTAGGACTATGCTGAATAATAGTAGTGAGAGTGGACACCCTTGTCTTGTTCCTGATGTTAGAAGGAATGCTTTTAGTTTTTCACCATTGAGAATAATGTTTGCTATGGGCTTATTGTATCGTATATGATCTTTACTGTGTTGAAGTAAGTTCCTTCTTTGCCCATTTTTTGAATCATTTTAATCATAAATGGGTGCTGAATTTTGTCAAAGGCTTTTTTTTTTTGCAACTATTGAGATTATCATATGATTTTTATCTTTCAATTTGTCAATATGGTGTATCACATTGATTGATTTGCATATATTGAAGAATCCTTGCATCCTTGGAATAAATCTGACTTGATAATGGTGTATGAGCCTTTTAATGTTTTGTTAAATTCTGTTTGCTAGACTTTTGTTGAAGATTTTTGCATCTATGTTCCNTCAATATGGTGTATCACATTGATTGATTTGCATATATTGAAGAATCCTTGCATCCTTGGAATAAATCTGACTTGATAATGGTGTATGAGCCTTTTAATGTTTTGTTAAATTCTGTTTGCTAGACTTTTGTTGAAGATTTTTGCATCTATGTTCCTCAGTGATATTGGTCTGTAATTTACTTTTATTGTGTTGTCTTTGCCTGGTTTTGGCATCAGGGTGATTGTGGCCTTGTAGAATGAGTTTTCAAGTGTTCTTTCCTTTGCAATTTTTTGGAAGAGTTTCAGAAAAACAAAACTTAGTTCTCTTTAAATGTTTGATAGAATTCCTCTGTGAAGCCATCTGGCCCTGAGCTGTTTTTTGGGAGGTTTTTTATCATAGCTTTGATTTCAGTGTTTGTAATTGGCCTATTCATTACTTCTATTTCTTCCTGGTTCAGACTTGGGAGGTTGAACTTTTCTAAGAATCTGTCCATTTTCTCTAGGTTGTCCATTTTATTAGCATATAGTTGCTTGTAATATTTTCTTATGATCCTTTGTCTTTCCATGTTGTCTACTGTAACCTCTCTTTTTTCATTTTGTTGAATTGGTTTTCTCCCTTTTTTTCCTTGATGAGTCTGGCTAGTGGTTTGTTAACTTTATCTTTTCAAAGAACCAGCTTTTAGTTTTATTAATGTTTGCTATTGTTTCCTTCATTTCTTTTTCATTTATTTCTGCCCTTATCTTTTTGATTTCTTTCCTTCTGCTGACTTTAGGTTTTTTTTTTTTTTTTTTTTTTTTTTTTNAATGGGCTGCCTTTTTGGGTGCCTGATGTCCTCTGCCAGCATTTAGAAGTTGTTTTTGTGTAATTTACTTAGCGTTCAAATGTTCTTTTGATGAATTTGTGGGAGAGAAAGTGGTCTCCCCATTCTATTCCTCCACCATCATAGGACCGTCCCCTAATTTGTCAATTTGTACAAATGCCTCTGAACTTAAAGATCAGTCTGGGGAGAATTACTCCTCCACTATATTGAGTTTTTCTATCCTTGACCACAGTGTATTTCTCCACTTATAATGTGTTTATTAAGTAAGTGTTTTCTGTGTTCCCAAATGTCTTTCAGCAATGTTTTATACTCATTGTATAGATCTTGCTCAATTCATTAAATATCCCTAAATATTTCATATTTTTGTATCATTGCAAATAGGGTGGCATTTCATTGACAAACCATTCACTGCTTATACAAATCAATTTTTGTATATTGATCTAGTATCCTGCAACCTTGCCAATTCCCTGTTTTAAAAGTTCAAGTAGATTATCTGTAGATAAGAACTTTTGAAGAAAAAACATTCCATCACTGAAGAGACTGTTTTCCCCATCCTAAAAAGGAATATATATCCTTTGAAGAGACTTTGGAAAGAAAAGTACCAAGAAAAGAAAAGAAAAGAAAAGAAAAGCAAACACCAATTCTCCCAATATGTAGGTTAACTGTTGTTATCTTTTGACAGATCTCCTTAGAGTGAGATTCATTTCAGTTGTTTGAAGTTAATTTATTTTACATATCTGAGCTTACTCTCTACTGACAATTATTTATCATGCTTTTTTCATAACATCACATTTCTCATGTTATCAAGCTTTCTGTTCGTGAAACTTTAATGTCTATAAATAACAACTTTTCTATTATCCATTTTTAATATTGCAAATTTTACACTATTATAAGTAATGCTTCAGTGATCATCTACAGACGTACATTCCTTAGGGTGTTAATAATAGTAACATTATTATTATTAATAGCTAAACACATACAGTACTTCCTATGTGCCAGGCACTGTTTCAAGTACTTTACACATTATTTCACTTAATCCAAACAACTACCTTCAGAGGTAGATACCAGCAGTATCTCCACTACACAGTTCAAGAAAACTGCGCCATGGGTTATCAGAAATTCTAAGAGGCACAGCTGAGGGGCTCCTCTTTTATACCCACAGGAATCACTGCTTGCAATCAAAACCATTTCTGGTAGGACTACATTAAACACATGAATGGCGTGTAACCACTGAGGAGTTACTCAGCCATAACTGAGGTGCCAGGAGGTTCTCAAAATGTGAGGCCTGGGCCAACTCGCTTCTCCTCAACTGCACCAGGAGGAATGAGCTGTGACCTCTCACTTCTGCAGGTCTCAGGTCTCTCAAATCTAAGGAGCATTTCTAGATTTGTCCTGGGAGAGAAAGCAAGGGCGTCATCCTGTTGTTCTCAATAGTATATCATTCAGCAACCATTGAGCATCTACCATATGTACAAATATGTATCATTTGCTAGAAAATGGCAAATGATGGTCAGCCCCTTCTCCCACCTCAGCCCCCTACACACACACACACACACACACGAGTCAGAATGAAACAGAATTAAAACAGATTCTCTTTCTAAATCTTTTTTGGGTCATGGACTTAACAGAAAATATGAAGACTAGGATCCTCTCCCTTGAAGGGAAAACCTCTGTATAAAAGAGTTTGCTTTTGCACACAAGATTAAAAGTTGTTTACTGGTCCTCATAAATATATCCAAACACCCACTGAGGGTCAGTGATTCCTTGGATGATAAGTTCTAATGTGGGTAAAAGGGAAGATATGTGTGACTGGAAGGGAAATGGGAACTCAGCCAGTTCTTGCCAGCAATTGAATCAGTTTAAAGTAAATGACAGACACTTTAGTGGGACAATAAAGTAATATTAATAATTGTAGTTAATGTAATAAAGCACTTTATACATGTCAGGCATATTCTGCACTGTTTGTATGTTACTTGTTTACTACTCACCACAATCCCATGAAGTAAGTGATGTCATCCCTAATCTGCAGAGGAGGACATCTGTAATTCAGGCACAGAGAGGCCAAGCAGCATGCTCAAGGTTACCCAGCAAGTGATAGACAGAAGTGGGATTTCAACTTGGGAGTCCAGCTCAAATATACACTCTTGACCACTGCTTTCTTCGTAAAGATATGAGACTACTTTGGAAGGAGGGTCGCCTTGGGCAGTACTGTTTAAGAGCATACTTGTGCTAGGTATAGCCCAAGCACCCACTCCGGATCAAATGGAGACCCTTTCTAGTGTGCCCAAATTTGCCACTCTTTTAGATCCCAACATCCAGAGAAGCATTGTTTAAGCTCCCAGGAGCCTTTGGCAGCTTGTCCCAAGGAGTACAACTCTATGACTCCAAACAACTTAGAAGTGATGGGAAAGTTTGTTAGGAGATTCTCAAGCTTCACTAATAGTGGAAAGAAACCAATATCCTTTTTTAATATTTAAAAGTATCTTCAAATTGTTACAGTGACACTGGCTAGACTACAAAACTTATTCATAATTCCATTATCTAACAACTCAATTTTGTTCATTTATCCATATATAAGTTTTCAGTTCTTGCTCACATGCAAATATATCTAACCTGGGTAGTACTGGTAGTAAACGTGTTCTTCCTTGACCATTTTTCATAATAAGATCTTCCCTACTGCTAGCCGAAGTGTGGTTTATACCAGATGCATAAAACTAACTGAACACTACAAAGTGTCCCAGGAGAGAGGGATGATCACGTGAAAAATGGGATATTAACTCACTGGAATATAATTTTCTATTGTCTGTTACCATAACTACACCCATTTTTTATTCACCTCAGCAACAGCTTTCATTTGTCTTTTTGAGGTAGCACTCTCATTTATTGTTTTGAAGCAAACAAAGCTGGATCACTTAACAACTCACTTACCTAATGGTTCCTTCTCAGATTTTAGCATTTAAGGTTTGTCCATGAATGCTCCCAGACTAATTACTTTTGTAGGAATTTGGAAAAAGAAGACAATCTGATGTACTAAGGTAAAATTTTTGTGTTTTTTCCCCTCCAAGGCCAATTCTCTAGTGCACAAAAGTGTAGGAACAAGACTGAAAGCAACTTCTTTCCAAAAGGAGCTCTCAAGTGCTAAATAAAGTTATTGCTCTTTGGGAAGCAGTCCATCTTTATGACCTTAATATGCATTTTCCCTAATAAGATTTGTATGGTATCTAATGACATTAGGGGTATTAACAAGTGCTGTTCCACACTGATTACATGTTAGGAACTGCTCTCCAGTATGAGCTATTTGATACACTATAAGTGGAGAGTTCTGGCTGAAGATGATTCCACACTGATTACATTTATAGGTCTCATCTCCAACATGAACCCTCTGATGCTTAATAAGGTCATTCTTTCTAATGAAGGCTTTCCCACACTGACAACACTCATATGGTTTCTCTCCAGTATGAATTCTCTGGTGGACAATGAGGGCAGAACTCTGGCTGAAGGATTTTCCACAGTCATGACATTCGTATGGCTTCTCCCCAGTATGGGTTCTCTGATGTGAGAAGAGGTGAGAGCTTCGACTGAAGCATTTTCCACAGTCTTTACACTCAAAGGGTTTCAGCCCAGTGTGAGTTCTGTGATGGACAACAAGGTGAGATCTCTGGCTATAAGACTTCCCACATTCACTGCATTCATAGGGCCTCACTCTAACATGAGTTCTCTGATGCAGAATGAGATGTGTGCTCTGCCTGAAAGATTTCCCACATTCAGGACATTCATAGGGTTTCTCTCCAGTGTGAGTTCTCTGGTGCCTAATAAGCCTAGAGCTGTGAACAAAAGACTTTCCACACTGACTACATGTGTACAGTTTGTCTCCTGTATGAGTTCTTTGATGGGTAACAAGGTGAGAGAACCAGCTGAAGGATTTTCCACATTCTTTACACTCATAGGGTTCTTCACCAGTATGAGTCTTTTGATGTCCTATGAGGTGAGAACTTCGGCTGAAAGATTTTCCACATTCCTTACATTCATAAGGTTTTTCTCCAGTATGAATAAGACGGTGCCTGGTAAGATTAGAGCGCCAGCTGAAGAATTTTCCACATTCCTTACATTCATAGGGTTTTTCTCTATGCGCACCCTTTGATATACCAACGGCTGTACCATGAGTAAGAGAATTGTTATCAGGGCATCTGTATGATTTATCTCTTGCTTGAGTTCTTGCAAATTGAATAAGGTGGATGTTTTGACAGAAAGTTTGACTGGATTCATTACTGTTGCTTGCACAGCTTTCCTGATGGCCACTGAAAACCAAATTGTGTTTCAAACCTTTAGGATTTGAGTCATGTTTACAGAAATACTCTTGCAGTACTAGTTGAGCAGGCAGGAAACAGTTTCCCCTGTACTTCCCACTTCCACATACTCTCTCCTGAGGAAGCACTTTCTTTTGGGTGAATGCCACTTGCCTCAGATGTCTCTCCTGGCTGTCCTGGGGCCTGCCCAACTGACCACCACAAGTCCAGACTTCTTCCAGTGACAAATACCAGAGATCACTCTTTGCCATTCTTTCCATTTTAACATCACAGGAGTATTTATCATTTATGCTCTTAGTGGAAGTTGATTTAATTTCAACCGAAGTTTCCAAATCTGAAAGAAATGGAAAAGCTTCTATAACTAAAAGAAGTATTAAGGTCAGAATGGTAGGATGGATGTAGAAAAAAGTATGTTAAGTCCTGTAGTGTTGCTTTCAAATATGGTTTTGTAACTGTGATAGAGAAAAAGGGATAGAAGACTCATTGACAGGAAATGTGATGGGCTATAATATGCATATAAAAGGAGCAGAGAGAGTAAGAGAAGCCACACAGGATTAGCTGTGACATGTGGGATCAAGATATTCAGTGCTGGGGTGGCAGTTTAGGAAACCCACAGAAGGGGCTGCTGCCATTACCTAGTTCAACTAAGAGCCTAATGGGTCTACTTGCTGCCAGGCCCTCCTCTGACATGAATTCTTCACATTCCTAAATCATGAACACAGCTCAATGGCAGGAAATGGTTCTTAGGTATATCACCAAAGTAGTGCAGAATAATTCCAGGTGTCTGACATGGTGAACCTTTCAGAAAGGCTGTGTGACAGGCTGGAAGAGCAACTGCACCTAAGTTACCCAGATATGGCTTCTAACCTAAGCTTTGCCACTACTAGTGGTGAATTTAGACAAAGTGCTAAACTTTTCAAAAATCATATTGCTTCTCTCTCATCTAAGGACCTATAAGGTTATCCTAAGTATCATATAAGGTGGAAGTTCATCACCAAAGCAGTACAGTTTGTAATGCTCACTGCTGTCATCATTCCCGCCTTCTGCTTTGATTCCTTTGTTCTGAGACATCAAGACTTTATTAAAATTGACAGGACTACACAGAATATTAACTCAGAACCTGAACCCTAATTCACATTCTCCTGGACTTTTCGCCCTTCTGCTTATACACATGCATACTACTGCAAGTTACTTTCCCTGATTCAGAGCCTGTATTTGTTTCTCAATGCCTTTTGGCTAAAATGTTTGTTTCTGAAATCTAGAAAAAAATCCACAACTTACCCAATATCACCTCTTCCTATATAAGTGGGGCAATATCTATTCTTACCTGACATACGGGGTGAATTGTGTTCCCCAAAGAAGATATGTTGAAGTCTTAACCCCCAACATTACAGGGTATGACCTTATTTGGAAGGATCATTGCAAATGTAATTAGTTAAGATGAAGTATTACTGGAGTAGGAGGACCCTAATCCCATCTGACTGGAGTCCTTACAAGGAAAGGAGAGGAGACACAGAGACACACACACAGGGGAGGTGACCATGTGAAGATGGAGGTGATGTGTCTATAAGCCAAAGGGCACCTGGGGCACCAAAGTTAGGAGAGGCAGGAAGGATCCTCCCCTGAAGCCTCAGAGGGCACACAGCCCTGCCCACATCTTGACTTCAGACCTCTAGAACTGTGAGAAAATAAATGTGTTGATTTAAGCCACCTGATTTGTGGAACTTAGTTTTGGTTGCCACAGGAAACTAAGACACCTGGCAAAACAATCCCTGTGCCAGGCTCCTAACTGCCTTCTTTGTACAACCCAATCCCCATTCCCAGTCCTAATTTTCATTCACAATTTTGTTAGTCATTTGTTTCTTCCCCACTCTTGATTTCTTTTTTTAAAAAAATCGTGATTAAAAAAATGCATATAACATAAAATGTACCTATGGCTGATACTTGTTGATGTATGAGAGAAAACCACAAAATTCTGTAAAGGAATTATCCTTCAATTAAAAATTTTTTTAAATGCACCATCTTAACCATTTTTAAGTGCATGATTCAAGTATTAAGTATCTTCACGTTGTTGTGCAGCCATCTCCACCAGCTATTTTCATCTTGTAAAATGGAAGCTCTATACTGTTAAACAATAATGCTCCAATCTTCTCTCAACCCAGTGCTCAGCAATTACCAGTATATTTTGTGTCTTTATGATTTTGGCTACTTCAAGTGCCTTATATATGTGGAAGGATACACTATTTGTCCTTTTGTGACTGACTTATTTCATCCAGCAGACTGTCCTCAAAGTTCATCCATGTTACATCAATGTGCAGTTATTTACTTCCTTTTAAAGGCTTAACAACAGAGTTCATTGGGCTTCCCTGTGGCTCAGTGGTTAAGAATCCGCCTGCCAATGCAGGAAATGTGGGTCTGATCCCAGGTCAGGAAGATCCACCTGGAGAAGAAAATGGCAACTCACTCCAGTCTTTTTGCCTCGAAAGTCCCATGGACAGAGGAGTCTGGCAGGCTACAGTCCATCAGGTTGCAAAAGAGCTGGACATGACTAGCAACTAAACAACAAACAGCAATAGAGTCCATTACACTTACGAATACCTCTACCTTGATGAGTTTTGATAGGCACACACCATCTTTTTCCTCTCCTCTACTCCATGCATCAAAATCCCATGGTTAAGTTTTTCAAACAACAAATGCCAACTGGAAAATTCTAAAATGAACACATATGATGAGGGGTGGAGCTGGGTATGGATGGACAAGTCTGAGTAAAGCAACAGAAAAATTAAATGTATTAAAGTCCTAAAAATATTCCGTATATTCTGTAACATGGGTGATAACCCAAGTGAGTTATCTTCAAAATCTGTAGCAGCCATTAATGAACTCATCTGAGTTTTTAAAGCCATCACCCATAATACTTTTCATTTTAATAATGAAGTTCCCATGGCTTGTAGATTCCCTCAAATTCCAGGTGATTAAGTACATGTATGGAACTTTAGTATTTCTTTGACAATAAATTTTCCACCAAAATGTAAACTGTTGGTTATATAGTTACTTTTGTATACTTTTCAACAGATAGACATCCAGGAAAGCTTGCTAAACTCAACACAGGATTGGAAAAAATACAGACAGGAAAAAATAGGGAAAAAAAAGAAACAGAGAACAGTTTTTCCTGCCATGGCTCCAAAGCAGCTGAAGGATCAAGTATTTTCCAGTGCCTAAGAGATCTTCTCTGAGACAGGTATTTGATACATTCATCTACAAGGCCCAGTGTAAAAAGGTCTGAAACAATTTATGACATTTAAACAATTTAAGACATTTATGACATTTAAGAGTAGAAACAGGACTTCCCTAGTGGCACAGTGGAAAAGAATCTGACTGCCAATGCAGGAGACAAGGGTCCAATTCTGGTCTGGGAGGATGCTAGATGCCATAGGCAACTAAGCTCATGCATCACAACTACTGAAGCCTGTGCGTCCTGAAGCCTATGCTCTGCAACAAGAGAAGTCACTGCAACGAGATGCCTATGAATCACAACTAGAGAATAGCCCCCACTAGCTGCAACTAGTGCCAACACAGCAATAAAGACCCAGCACAGCCAAAAATAAATAAATTATTTTTTTTTAAGTATAAACAAAATGAAAGCTCAGAAAACCTTAAGGAACCTGTACTTAACAAGTCAAAAGGTTTCACAAAGAATAAAACTTCTAGCATGACTGAGACTCTGGTTACATCACACGGGAAGTCTGAAATGCAGGGAATGCCTGGTATGTGTGGATGTGTCAGAGGGAAATGGTTGTGGAAGGTTACAGCATGCCTGGACTGCACTGGGCCTGGGGGGCCATGGTGCCCACAAGGGCACAGGGGTCACTGGCACGTGTCCTGGCTTCTCTGCCCCATGTGAAATTGACCATCGGCAGCATGATCCAGACCAGCACGGCTGGGCCAAGGAGAAAGATGTCAGGGCACCGAGCTTAGAAACAGAGGTCAGAGAAATGATCACTCAGTGGGAACAGAGGAGGAGGAAGATGGAAGACTGCCTTCTATTCCTTATCCCAGAAGGCTGATCTGCTCTACACAGGGAAGTTGGGAAAAGGGATGATGCTAGGGATCCGCATAACAATCTGCAAATTGGAGATGTTAAGATTAAAATGAATAGGAGTAAACTGAAAAAGAACATTAAATAAAGCTAGATGACAGTGAGAAAACAGGTGTTTTTGAGAACAGCAATTCTGGGAAGGAAGGAGAGTTACATCAACAAGGACTGCTGACAGTGAGTTGTCTGTAGCAGTCTTCTACCTGGCAGAAAACAAACCCAGAGCAGGAGCGGGTGATTAGGTCCCAGAGCAGAGCTTACACAAAGCAGCAGAATGAAGGCTATGGGAAGGGACATAGGACAGGGAAAAGACAGTTAAAGATGAGAAGTAATTCTATGATAAACAAGAGGGTGCAGATGCTAGAGCTAGTGGTAAGAATCAAGAAAGCACTATGAACAGGGCTGGAGCCAAGCACATCCACAGAAAGATAATTTTCATGAATGCAAATTGAAGTGTGACAAGACTGAAGAAGGCAGCTGAGCAATGGGGAAACAAGGTAAATAAACTCAGTCCTTGTCTTTGAAATGCGGAAAACCAGAGACCAGCGATTCCTTCTCTGAGCAGGGGTCTGGTCCTTACCTGGATGGGTCTCTTGGTGAATCTCTCTCTCCACCAGCCACGGCTCCTCTCCCTTCTCCAACCGCAGGATCACATCTGGTTTGGGAAGCTGATGCCCTGTTTATAGTGAAAGATAAAGTACTGGGCAATGGTTAGGAACTCTGGGCTAGACAGAAAGAAACATCCCAGTTCAAGCCCAACTCCTGACCCTTCAACAGTCCTGTGGAGGCTCTGAAGAATAGACAAGTTAGGGATATAGAGGCAGCAAAATATATACTTCTTAAAATATAAAACATATAATTATATACAAAATATACAATTTCTTAAAATTCAACAAATCAAAACAATTCCTACCCACTTCACAGAGAGAGGTTGGTCTCACCTAAAGACACCAGGTTTCTGTAGTTTTCCAGCATCACATCTTTGTACATGATCTGCTGAGCAGTGTCCAGCAGTTTCCACTCTTCCCTGGTGAAGTTCACAAGTATGTCCTTGAAGGTCACCAGTGTCTATAACATGAAGCAAATTTGAGCCTGATGTGTATCTCTGCTCCCCTACTTTCCCAAATATTAACAGGAAGATTAGGCAGATAGCCCTTGGGTAGGGAAAGAGAATGGAACAGAATTTATTCTAGGAATGAGTAGCATTTATGTCTACTTCTGGTCAAGCCCTAAAAGGAACGATATGCACTGTCTAGAAACCAGCTTCATGTTGCACTTTAGGTTAAGAAACTGTCAGAAACACTCTCATTTAAATTAAGTATGTTGTAAACAGCTAAAGCAAGGAGAATCAGTTAATCTACACTTATGTGAAATAATTAGAACCTAATACAAGGCAGGAAAAGAAGGGAAAACAGTCTTGAATTCAAGTACAACTTAACGCTTAAGAGACCAATGTAGCCATGTTTCATGACCTCAAATAATTTCTAAAACATTTTTCTTAAACATTGGTAGGCATTAAAAAATGGAGAAGAGCTTATATTTTGTGGTAACAAAATAACAGATACAGAAGCAAGGTTTTTATTAGTCACATCAAAAAGAACTGTAGATGACACATAGAAGGAAAAAAAACCATTTGAATGATTGAGTTTTTCATCAAAGATCTGTGAAGATAAAAAGATAGTGGAATAGCGGGCTTTTTTAATGTTGAAAGAAATGAACTATCATGCAAGAATTTCAATACTAGGTGAAAATATCTCTCAGGAATGATGAAACATACATTCTCAAATAAAGTTAAACAGGATTTGTTACCAGCAGACCAGCTCTAAAGGTATGCTAAAGGGAATTCTTTAGGCAAGGAAAATAATACAAGAGAGAAACTTTACATCTAAGGAATGATAGATAAGAAAAACAAAGAGCAAATATTTGGGGACTTCCCTGACGGTCCAGTGATTAAGACCCTGGGCTTACAATGCATGGGGTGCGGGTTCCATCCTTGGTCAGGGAACTAAGATCCCACATACCATGTGGAGTGGCCAAATTAAAAAAAAAAAAGTAAATATCTGGATAAATACTATAGATTATTTTTCTTAAATCCTTCAAAATATGTAGGACAGCCCAAAGCAAAGGCTATGTTCTCTGGTAGGGTTTTCAATACACATGAAGCATGATGGAGGTGATCTAGGGGAGAAGCTGAGAGAGGCTGAAGGAGGGTTCCCCGCCCAGTCACTCTGTTCCCAGAGGATCCACCCTCCCCTGGGCTCTTCCCTGTCTTCATTTGAGTTACTCCTGGATAATTACACAACTTATTCCCAAGCTTCTCCAAACAGGCAGTCCCCAGGCAGGAACTAACAAGCCAGCCACACACTCAAGACCACCAGGGACCAGAGAATCCCTCAAAAAGGCACCAGTATCCCCAGTTCTGTCAACATCTTTGAGGGAGAAAGCTTGCTGTGTGCTCAGTTCCTCACTGTGGACAAACAGCATCTCGTTAGAATCCTTGATAATCCACACATTTCTGTCCAAGCTGTATTTCTTTGATATAAATAAAGCAACTATAAATAAAACAAACAATAAATAAAACAACTATAAATAAAGCAAACAAAATAGTGCCAGTCTGCAGGAGGAAGTGTCTGACATATGGATCCCTTAAGAAACTTTAACCAAAAAAGGATTCCCAGTTGGAAAACAAAAAAGAATGAAGGCAGCCCAACTTACGTGGGACCGGGCAGTTAGCAACTCAGCCTCCATGCCCTCCTTGTTCCTGACAGAACTTCCTGAGAAGCAGGAGATATCGAGCAAGTGAAGCTGTGGGAAAGGAAGAAACTTGAGGAGAGGTGCTGTGATCAGGGGCTCATTAATCATGAGCCTAGATTCCCTCAGACCAGCTGCATGTACCCACACACCAACACAGAGGACGTCAGACTGTTCCAGAAATACATGTACAGTGATCAAAATCCCCAGGATTAGGAAGAAAAGAGCTTCAAAGACTGCTTCCCTTCCACGATCTCTAGATTTCTGTGTTAAATTTTATTTGGAATTGAATGGTTCTAATACTATATTGAATCCTTTCTCTTGTTTAAAAAATCTCTTTTATTATTCAAGTATAGCTGATTTTCTACTTTGTGGTAGTTCCAGATGTATAGCAAAGTGACTTAGTTATACGCACACACACACATTCTTTTTCAGATTTTTTTCCCTTATAGGTTAAAAGGAAATCATACTATAGTTGATTCAAATCATATGTCTGTGTCTGGTTTACTTCGCTCAGTATAATATTTTTGTCTACTACAAATTGGCACTTGTCATCTACCTATCTCTAAGGATTAAGTCATATGCTGCTGCAGCTGCTAACCTTCAACATTCCCTGAAAGGAGTTCAGGGTGTAAAGCAGAAATGAGGTATTCTGTGCTCGGTGGGGGCAAAAACTGACAGGATACATCTTCAGTTAGATATTTTTCAGAAGCAGATTTAAGGAGCCCAATTCTTGTTTCTCTTCGTATCTAGAAAGCACCGAAATCCTTCATGTTGATGATTGTTCCTTGTGACAAGCAAAAGCTTCACCAGACTAGCAGAAACCTTTGGGAAGATATGTACTTGATTGTCAGAGAAGGCAATGGCACCAAACTCCAGTATTCTTGCCTGGAAAATCCCATGGGCAGAGGAGCCTGGTAGGCTGCCGTCTATGGGGTCGCACAGAGTCGGACACGACTGAAGTGACTTAGCAGTAGCAGCAGTACTTGATTGTATGAATTCTCCCTTCACCAAAATCACAAATATACTGACGTTCTCCCCTGCTTCTTTGGAACAGTTTCTCAGAGTGGTCTCAGGTGTTGTCTCCCGGGCTCCAGTCCTCGTTTTGCCCCAAATAAAAATTAACTCATAACTTTCATGTTGTGCGTTTTTTCAAGTTGACATTCTGGTTCATACAAGTTGTAGCCTGAACCATCATTTCTCTCTTTTTAATGGCTAAATAATATTCCTCTGAATAGATCCACCACATTTTATTCATTCATCTACTGATGATTATACCTAAGAGTGGCTTATATGGTTACTTTATGTTTAGCTTTTTGAGGACCCACTGAAATATTTTCCATAGTGACTACATCATTTTATTTTCACACAAGCAACATACAAGGGTTGCAACTTCCCCACATGCTTGCCAACACTTGTTATACCATCTTTTAAAATTATATACCATCCTAGTAGACAGTTAACTTTAGTCGACATCCCTAATGTGACTAACACTTTTTTAGCTAGCCTTCTGGATGGGCTTCCTTAGGTGGCAAAGGGGTAATGAATTTGCCTGCCAATGCGGGAGACATAAGAGATGTGGGTTTGATTCCTGGGTCAGAAAATCCCCTGGAGTAGGAAGTAGCAACCCACTCCAGTATTCTTGCCTGGAAAATTCCATGGACAGAGCAGCCTGGAAGGCTACAGTCCATGGAGTTGCAAAGACTACAACATGACTGAGTATACATACACAACCTGGATGACAATCTGTCTTCCCTCTTACTTCTTTTTTTTCTTTAACAGTGTATTCTGTATATGAAGTATAGCTAGAACTTATATTTGTCACCTTCTCCATATATTTTGGGTGGGATCTATATAATTTTGATGTCAAACTTTTTGTCAACCTCTTGAGAAATGTCAACCTCTTCTTTGATATTCATACCAGATGTTAGATCATGTACAAATTTGATTGCTTTAAGTGCTCTAGTGTCAAGAGAAAACAAAAAATATAATTATGAGATGAGTCTGAAAAATAAAACTAGTTTAAACACATACACACTTCTAGTTAAACTATTTGATTCAAACAACAAAAAGAGAAAACTCAACAACTGAGGAGAAGGCGATGGCAACTCACTCCAGTACTCTTGCCTCGAAACTCCCATGGACGGAGGAGCCTGGTAGGCTGCAGTCCATGGGGTCGCAGACAGTCGGACACGACTGAATGACTTCACTTTCACTTTTCACTCTCATGCATGGGAGAAGGAAATGGCAACCCACTCCAGTGTTTTTGCCTTGAGAATCCCAGGGACGCGTGAGCCTGGTGGACTGCCATCTATGGGGTCGCACAGAGTCGGACACAACTGAAGCGANCATCTCAAAAAGAGAAAACTCAACAACTGAGGAGAAGGCGATGGCAACTCACTCCAGTACTCTTGCCTCGAAACTCCCATGGACGGAGGAGCCTGGTAGGCTGCAGTCCATGGGGTCGCAGACAGTCGGACACGACTGAATGACTTCACTTTCACTTTTCACTCTCATGCATGGGAGAAGGAAATGGCAACCCACTCCAGTGTTTTTGCCTTGAGAATCCCAGGGACGCGTGAGCCTGGTGGACTGCCATCTATGGGGTCGCACAGAGTCGGACACAACTGAAGCGACTTAGCAGCAGCAACAACTGAAGGAGCTAGACACGCAGGTTTTTTTTTTTAAAGACCAACACAAACTTGTTCTATTTTAAACACTGAAAATACTAATATGACACGCAATTCTGAGGAAGATAAATGATAATTTCAATACGTAAAAAGTTTTTAAATGAATATTTCAGAGCAAGAAATAGAAATCGGTCCAGCTCTTTTTGTCACAAAACATTAAATAAAACTTATTTTATCAGCGCTTGGAGCATATAACTTTTACAGTATCTACGACTAGAATACAGTGAAAATGAAAGTGAAGTCGCTCAGTCGTGTCCGACTCTTTTGCGACTCATGGTATATATATATATATATATATATATACACACACACACACACACATATATTTCAAAACCAGTATAACCACGTTGGATTTCTTTTATGAACGTTAACACATTCACAGTTAAGAAATTTCCTGCTCTAACAAAAAAAAGCATGATCAGATCACGTTTAGCAGACGCTGGAAAGGCCAGA
This sequence comes from Neotragus pygmaeus, assembly GCA_006410875.1. Lineage (NCBI taxonomy): Eukaryota > Metazoa > Chordata > Mammalia > Artiodactyla > Bovidae > Neotragus > Neotragus pygmaeus. The sequence goes on from SJYV01018944.1 coordinate 486,061, forward strand.
TGCAAAAAATTAAACCTCTGGCCTCAGTTGGGAAGAAAAAGGAAACAGCAACAGAAGAATCCTTATTTCTCACGGCTGAGACTATTTGGCTCGGACTCCCCAACACCGTCCGGCGCAGCGGGCATTAGGGTCCAATCCCAGCAGCGCGACCGCGGGAATCCAAGGGGCTCCGGGGATAGCTCAGCCCAGGAAGACCATAGGGAAGAACCATTGTTGGTGAAACTATCGTCCACCTCAGGGAGGAGGTGAGCAAACCGCGGTGCCCGGTCCGCTAGCAAGCAAACCACGTCCAGCCCTCCCATGCATACCTACGATCGGCACCTGCAAGCGCAAAATAACCGTCACAAAGGCAGCAGCTCTGCTTGCTAGCTCACAGCCGGGCTCCCGCGTCTCGCGGGTCCACAGGGCAGGCGGCTGCAGCGTGGGCCCCGCCCGGCCTCCTGCTCCGGCCCCAACAGCCCACGCCGAGCCCCAGCCCCTTGCGCACGCGCTCCACGTCCACTCATGACCAGCCGAGAAGCGTATCCGAACGCAAAACCCAGAGACGCTCCGTAGAGTGGCGCGAGGGCTCCTGGTAAATGTAGTCCTGGCCCTGGCTCCGCGCCCAGGCGAGCGCGCGCCCCTGCGCTGCTGCTCTTGGTTGAGAGAGCACCGGCTTGGCTGCCTGCACCCTGTGCTCGCTGCTCCCTTTCCACCGCGGCCTGATGGTTCCGACCCGAGGGGCGTGAACCTTGAGGACAGGTGAGCGCGTAGGCTCACAGACGTCAAGGAGATGCGGTAGGGAGAGGGGACAAGGGTCTGCTGGGTTCGCCAGGCCGTCGGCCGTGGGTAGGGGGCGGCGTTCTTGTCGGCCGGGTTTCCTGGGACGGACTCGGGACGGACTCGGGACGGACTCGGGCTCGGGGTGGGTGTTTTGGGGTGAGCAGCGCCAGGCGCTGGGGAAGAGACTGACTTTCTTCCGTGAGTGAGAGGAGCAGAGGTGTCCAGCTTGTACTTCTTACTTTATCCTGGTGCTTTTTTCAGTCTGTCTTAACACCTGTCAGTTGAAAAAAGAAGCATAACCTAAAAGTTGAGAATTATGTTATTTTAGGGGGTGTACTGTTGAGAAATTAAGCCAGGGAGCTGCCTCTCAGCTCTGAGGAACTTTCCCAAGAGGTAAGGGGGGAGCCAGGATATACAGGAGATTTGCCAGGTAGTTAGAATAAAACAAAATTACATTAATTAAAGAAAACCAAACATCAAGTTAATGATCTTAGCACATTTCTGTGTATGGGAAGATGTGAGTCTGGGCTTATTGAAAGCGTTCTTCTGATAAGGATTTTAACTCTTCAGGGACAGTATCATTTGTTTCTCCATCCTGAATCCCTTCAGGGTGCTGATCTGCAGTGGCCAGATCACCTGAAGGCTGCAGCATTCCTTGCTGATATGGCAGTTGACATTCTTGTAACACAGTGCTTCCTCTTGGTCATAACATTTCATGACAATTCTTTTTTTTTTTTTTGACTATGCTGTGGCATGTGGAATCTTAGTTTCTACACCAGAGATAGAACCTGTGCCCCCTGCAGTGGAAATGCAGTCTTAATCACTGGATCATTGGGGAAGTCTGCATGACCAATTTAGTCCACTGTGCTGGGAAAGCTCTCATTCCTAAATCAGGAAAAGATTCTGTTGATAGGCCACTTGATATGCTGAGGATTTTTGTTTGGTCCTTGGTGGCTCAGATGGTAAAGAATCTGCTTGCAATGCAGGAGACCCAGGTTCAATCCCTGTGTCGAGAAGATCCCCTGGAGAAGGGAATGGTAACACATTCCAATATTCTTGCCTGGAGAATTCTGTGGACAGAGGAACCTAGCAGGCTACAGTCCATGGGGTTGCAAAGAGTGGGACAGGACAGAGCGACTAACACTTTCACTTTTTCACTTTATGTTTTTTTGGATTAGACCCTGTTGATCATCTAAAATTCTCTGGATTGCTTGTATTATTATGATCCAGTAGATGTTTTCCCTTATTGATTCTAACCATATTTAGAGTTGTACTATTACACTAATTATGTGTAGAGTTATATATATGATTAACTGTTTTGAGATATTAATTTTGTTGGAGGCCTGGTTACACATTGTGTAATGCAAGAGACAACAGTCTTGTAAAACAGAATATAATGCAACTGGTAACATTAATACCGTAGCAGAGACACAAGGCATAAATAATATGAAAATGAGAGAGAGCAAATTAAAACAATGATTAGTATAACTAGTTGTAATCTTGACATAATAGGCCAGGTCATCTGGAGTCAGTCAGCTGGAGAAGCCAAACTGTGGAAGGATCAGGTAGAGAGAAAAAGATAAATGTTTTATCTTTGTTTACAAAAGTATTCTTAGAATGACATGGTCAAAGGTCTAATTACAAGGCAGTAGCCAAGAAACTTGCATATTTCTGTGACATAAAACATTTCAATAACTAGAATTATGACTGGTAACATTATACCAGGACATACCATATTTTTAGAAATTCCAAATAAGTTTGGAATATTTGTATTAATGACATTTACTGATACAATATAACCTAAGATTTATCTCCAATCACCTGACAATGCTTCTCAAGTAATTCAACATACCAAGTAAGACTAGTTTAATATTCTTCTGTGAGATGTCTCAGGGCTCCTTTGAAGCATCTCAGAGTTGGCTAAAGATCAAAAGAACTTTTTTTAGTTAGAATTTGACATGTACAAAACTACTTTTTCAGGGCTCCTTTTCTACAAACTTTCCAAAACTTTCTGTATCCGTATTAACTTGTCCCTTATATATATATATATATATATATTTTTTTTTTTATCAAGAAATAACCAACTACAGGACAAAATCACCCTTATTTACCCAACAAATTCACTTCTATTTTTCATACCTTCTTTTACTGAAAACATAAATTCTAATTCCCTTGCACATTAAAATGCTTTCCTTAATATTAATTATTTTTCAGTTTTAACCCTTAAAACCTTAATCTCTGGGGAAAACGGACATGCAGTATGTAGTTGTGAACTGTTTGTCATTTCCTGGTTGGCAAACTTGGAATTTTCCATAACCCCTAGTAACATAAATTTTCTGATTTCTTTCTTCAGTGTCTTATAAGACATGTGTCTAAAAATCCCAAACATCTTTAGTTTCTGTCTCATAAGGAGACAAAAGGAGGTAAATTTAGACCTGTTTACCAATTAATGTTCGTGGGTTTTATCTTACTTGAAATGACCTGGCTATTTAATGAATTCCCATCATTTAGCTTAACTTAGCAAAACTCAAGTTACTAAAAATCAGGAGAAACTATTTTAGATATATAATTATTCCTAAAGAGTTCACTTGAAAACTCTTACCTCATTTGTAAGTTATGAAAATACCATCCTACCAAGTTAATTTTTTGCTAACATATCTGCAACAGAAATAACACGAACATATTGACCTTCAATAAACCTAGGTACAATAAAAATAACACCTGTCTGTATTGAATAAACCAGCAAGCTTAAGCTAGCTTTAATACCAAATGTTAATTAATATTGAGTATTTCCTCTAGATCATGTGAGCCTGGAATTCATTCTAACCAGTTTCTTTTATATTTTGAAATATTTAATTTGTAAGTGCTTACTTATAAGCCAATTAAATAGAACTCTTTATAAGTTTAATTTTGATAATATTTTCTGAAGGTAGAGACATCTATATGTATAATGTGTACACACACATATAAACAGACAAAACTAGAGATCTCATAGCATCACTTAAAAAACTTAGTTCTGAATCAGGAATTACAATACAAATTTAGTTTGTAATTAACAGTGTGAATAAATTAAATTTGCTTGCTTAGATGATTAAGGCTTTATTATTTGTGGAAAAAATTTTCAAGATTTCTGTTTGTCCTTAATAAACCTAGGCTATGAATAAACCTAGGCTAATAAAGTAGGCTATGAATCAGATTTGGGGTGAGATGATTTCCAAATAAACTGAAAATTAAGAGTTCTGTGTACTATTCATAGAACTTAAGGGTTCACTGTCTTCAAAAGCTTGAGTAAGGCATTTAACAAAGGTCCTCTGAGTGCACAGATTAGACCCAGAACAAAATCTATGTTATTAATTTTGTTAGCCCCTGAATGTTGGTCCCAGTTTTTACTTTATATTGTATGACTCTATTGGTTTCCTTTAGTAAGTTTAATATTTCTTGAGGGGCATATCTACATGCTGTCTTATAATAACAATACCAAGCAGGGGACATAGTACCCATTGGTCCCCAACAGTAAAGGAAGCCTATTAACAAGTCTTGGTCTTACAAGGAATCATGGAAGCTTTGCCTTCTTTTATCCCCTGACCTCTTATCTATTTTACGTAAAATGCTCTGGGGTCCCTAGTATAGGGTTGAACCAAGGGACTCAGGCCTTTTTTTGTCAATCTTTTAATATGGTTAATTGGCCTGTTGCCCCAAGTAATTGTTGGTCAGTTATCTCAGTGTTAATTTTTTCTAGCCCTTTGTGTGTGTGTGTTAGGTTTGATCTCGGTGGCCTTGGGCTGCAACAGCTTCAGTTCGTGGACGGAGACTGAGGTTGAGTTGTGGCACTGAGAGCACCGAATCCTAGGGATTAGACTAGTGGTCAGTGGTAAGGCCCTGGCGCTTCAGCTTTGCAGAAAATAAATCCCACAAAGATGGAAAGTAGTGAAACAAGTAAAGTATTTATTAGGAGGAAAAAAGAATCCATTACTTGTGTATAGACACATGGGTGGATTTAGAGAGTTGCACCCTTGGGGCAGTTTAAATCACTTACATGGAGCATTTCTTCTGGTTTTCCTTTGGTCAGTCCTTTTTGATTTGCCTGATTTGCAGTACATATTTGGTATGTCTCAGGATCTTCCCACGCATCTCTTAGCCAAGATAGGTGCTATAGCAGAGGCCTATGGGTAGTTAGCATCATTTGCTATGGGATGGCGCCCCCTCGTTTTTGTCCCCTAAGGAACTTTTCTGTGTTTGTGTAGTTGGGGAATCCTCCTGACTTTAAGAATGAAAAGTAAGTGGTCACTTATCTTTTGTCTGGCCAAGGCCCAGACTCCTCAGTTGTCCTGCTGTTTTCATCTTGGAGTATGGATCCACAGAGAATGAAACTCCAATTGTTTGCCCTGAGGGCTATCTATCTCCTGCTTCAGGGTAAATAAGGTGGACTTGTTTGGGGCCCTTTAATGTTGGGGACCAATGGGGATCCCTTTGGCCCATCCAACCTGAGATAGTATTGCATCAAAACTTTTTGTTTTAATTCCCTTAATGTCTGTTTTATTTATCCCATTTCTTAATAACCATTGAGAGATTTATCTTTTGGGGGATGAGTCACTTTAAAATTTCCCCTTGTTAGGAAAAAGTTTGTAGACTTTCCCTTCATTTTTTAAAAATTTGCTGTTAACTTACCTAATTAACATTAATTTGTTTTTATTAGCATCTGTAAGATCCATTGAGGGGAAGCAGAGGCCACAAATGAGACTTCGCAGACTTTTTTTGTTTGTTTTAAAGATGTTCTTAGGTTATCATTTTATGTGTGTGTGTGTGTGTGTGTGTGTGTGTGTGTGTGTATAAATAATTTTATAATTTTTCCACCATTTAATGTGGTTTATTTCCCCCCATAAGTACCAAGAAGACAACTGTTTATAATGAGAGCTCTTTAAAAATTTACCAGTTTAGAAGTTTCTTCCATTTGATGGCTCCATCATCTGGCCATTAATGAAATATATGATAGTAGTGACTCAAACTAATAAGATGCAAGAGGCTTCCCTACAAGACAGTATAAAGGATGCCTAGAAGGTTTACTCCCAAAAAGAGTTTAAGTGAAGGTCTTCATTGTACAGACTGACACAATTAAGGTTAGGATGGCAAAAAGCCCCTAACAGTTGGTACAGTCAGANTATATATATATATATATTTTTTTTTTTTTTTATCAAGAAATAACCAACTACAGGACAAAATCACCCTTATTTACCCAACAAATTCACTTCTATTTTTCATACCTTCTTTTACTGAAAACATAAATTCTAATTCCCTTGCACATTAAAATGCTTTCCTTAATATTAATTATTTTTCAGTTTTAACCCTTAAAACCTTAATCTCTGGGGAAAACGGACATGCAGTATGTAGTTGTGAACTGTTTGTCATTTCCTGGTTGGCAAACTTGGAATTTTCCATAACCCCTAGTAACATAAATTTTCTGATTTCTTTCTTCAGTGTCTTATAAGACATGTGTCTAAAAATCCCAAACATCTTTAGTTTCTGTCTCATAAGGAGACAAAAGGAGGTAAATTTAGACCTGTTTACCAATTAATGTTCGTGGGTTTTATCTTACTTGAAATGACCTGGCTATTTAATGAATTCCCATCATTTAGCTTAACTTAGCAAAACTCAAGTTACTAAAAATCAGGAGAAACTATTTTAGATATATAATTATTCCTAAAGAGTTCACTTGAAAACTCTTACCTCATTTGTAAGTTATGAAAATACCATCCTACCAAGTTAATTTTTTGCTAACATATCTGCAACAGAAATAACACGAACATATTGACCTTCAATAAACCTAGGTACAATAAAAATAACACCTGTCTGTATTGAATAAACCAGCAAGCTTAAGCTAGCTTTAATACCAAATGTTAATTAATATTGAGTATTTCCTCTAGATCATGTGAGCCTGGAATTCATTCTAACCAGTTTCTTTTATATTTTGAAATATTTAATTTGTAAGTGCTTACTTATAAGCCAATTAAATAGAACTCTTTATAAGTTTAATTTTGATATTATTTTCTGAAGGTAGAGACATCTATATGTATAATGTGTACACACACATATAAACAGACAAAACTAGAGATCTCATAGCATCACTTAAAAAACTTAGTTCTGAATCAGGAATTACAATACAAATTTAGTTTGTAATTAACAGTGTGAATAAATTAAATTTGCTTGCTTAGATGATTAAGGCTTTATTATTTGTGGAAAAAATTTTCAAGATTTCTGTTTGTCCTTAATAAACCTAGGCTATGAATAAACCTAGGCTAATAAAGTAGGCTATGAATCAGATTTGGGGTGAGATGATTTCCAAATAAACTGAAAATTAAGAGTTCTGTGTACTATTCATAGAACTTAAGGGTTCACTGTCTTCAAAAGCTTGAGTAAGGCATTTAACAAAGGTCCTCTGAGTGCACAGATTAGACCCAGAACAAAATCTATGTTATTAATTTTGTTAGCCCCTGAATGTTGGTCCCAGTTTTTACTTTATATTGTATGACTCTATTGGTTTCCTTTAGTAAGTTTAATATTTCTTGAGGGGCATATCTACATGCTGTCTTATAATAACAATACCAAGCAGGGGACATAGTACCCATTGGTCCCCAACAGTAAAGGAAGCCTATTAACAAGTCTTGGTCTTACAAGGAATCATGGAAGCTTTGCCTTCTTTTATCCCCTGACCTCTTATCTATTTTACGTAAAATGCTCTGGGGTCCCTAGTATAGGGTTGAACCAAGGGACTCAGGCCTTTTTTTGTCAATCTTTTAATATGGTTAATTGGCCTGTTGCCCCAAGTAATTGTTGGTCAGTTATCTCAGTGTTAATTTTTTCTAGCCCTTTGTGTGTGTCTGTTAGGTTTGATCTCGGTGGCCTTGGGCTGCAACAGCTTCAGTTCGTGGACGGAGACTGAGGTTGAGTTGTGGCACTGAGAGCACCGAATCCTAGGGATTAGACTAGTGGTCAGTGGTAAGGCCCTGGCGCTTCAGCTTTGCAGAAAATAAATCCCACAAAGATGGAAAGTAGTGAAACAAGTAAAGTATTTATTAGGAGGAAAAAAGAATCCATTACTTGTGTATAGACACATGGGTGGATTTAGAGAGTTGCACCCTTGGGGCAGTTTAAATCACTTACATGGAGCATTTCTTCTGGTTTTCCTTTGGTCAGTCCTTTTTGATTTGCCTGATTTGCAGTACATATTTGGTATGTCTCAGGATCTTCCCACGCATCTCTTAGCCAAGATAGGTGCTATAGCAGAGGCCTATGGGTAGTTAGCATCATTTGCTATGGGATGGCGCCCCCTCGTTTTTGTCCCCTAAGGAACTTTTCTGTGTTTGTGTAGTTGGGGAATCCTCCTGACTTTAAGAATGAAAAGTAAGTGGTCACTTATCTTTTGTCTGGCCAAGGCCCAGACTCCTCAGTTGTCCTGCTGTTTTCATCTTGGAGTATGGATCCACAGAGAATGAAACTCCAATTGTTTGCCCTGAGGGCTATCTATCTCCTGCTTCAGGGTAAATAAGGTGGACTTGTTTGGGGCCCTTTAATGTTGGGGACCAATGGGGATCCCTTTGGCCCATCCAACCTGAGATAGTATTGCATCAAAACTTTTTGTTTTAATTCCCTTAATGTCTGTTTTATTTATCCCATTTCTTAATAACCATTGAGAGATTTATCTTTTGGGGGATGAGTCACTTTAAAATTTCCCCTTGTTAGGAAAAAGTTTGTAGACTTTCCCTTCATTTTTTAAAAATTTGCTGTTAACTTACCTAATTAACATTAATTTGTTTTTATTAGCATCTGTAAGATCCATTGAGGGGAAGCAGAGGCCACAAATGAGACTTCGCAGACTTTTTTTGTTTGTTTTAAAGATGTTCTTAGGTTATCATTTTATGTGTGTGTGTGTGTGTGTGTGTGTGTGTGTATAAATAATTTTATAATTTTTCCACCATTTAATGTGGTTTATTTCCCCCCATAAGTACCAAGAAGACAACTGTTTATAATGAGAGCTCTTTAAAAATTTACCAGTTTAGAAGTTTCTTCCATTTGATGGCTCCATCATCTGGCCATTAATGAAATATATGATAGTAGTGACTCAAACTAATAAGATGCAAGAGGCTTCCCTACAAGACAGTATAAAGGATGCCTAGAAGGTTTACTCCCAAAAAGAGTTTAAGTGAAGGTCTTCATTGTACAGACTGACACAATTAAGGTTAGGATGGCAAAAAGCCCCTAACAGTTGGTACAGTCAGACGAAAGACTGATCAGAACCCCAGTCTATTTGTCATCAAATGAACATGATATATGTGTCTTTTGGATGGCAGAGACCAAGTTCTCAAGTCATACACACATATACCACACAAGACGAACAGATAGAACGTTTAGTCTCAAAGACACAGGAAAGGGAAATACAGGTTCACCCTAGAAGGGCTTTTATCTTTAAGGTCAGAATTTTGAAAAGATATTTTATCAAGCTAACTTTCTCTAACTTGACTGTGTATGTAGGAAAAGGGCCCCATCATAGTCATTTTCAGGGTGAGATTTCCTTTAATCCCCAATTAAGTAGGTTCTTGCAAGTATGAGCTCTGTATGTACATAAATCTGGCTAGGGTGTTAGTTGGAGGTTGGCTTTCTGATTCCCCTAGCTTATCTGAGAGAATCTAATTCCCATTTTAAAATTGAATTCGTTGAGGATAAAATTTACCAGTGAAATTGTGTGGTGGACCAGTGTGCTGCTTATGAGCTTAATTCCTCTAGGTTTTTACCCCAGAGTCTTCTCTGCTCCTCTAATGTGTCTCAGTTATCCCTCTGGTAGTAGAAGACCATCAGGGTGCTTTGATCGCAGAATGGCTAGTTCTTATTTCTGTCCCCAGGAGAGCAAGTTTTTAAAGTTAAGTTGAATGGATTTCCCTATAGGGACAGCTGGACACTATGAAGATTTGCCTTTACCACTTCTGCAAGTTTCTCAGTTGCCTGAGAAAGCCATTGCTGGCCATGAGATGTCCCTTCTTCAGAGCTGAAAGCTATCGTGATGTCTTCACTTTTATTCTGACAGATTCTTGTTAAGGTAGCCTTTTGAGGAAAAACATCAGGACAACCTCCTACCTAACCACTCAGCCCAGATTACCCAGTGTCTTTCTTAGTTTAAGTGTCTTTCAATTGAACAAATCCTGCTGTCTTTCATCCTGGGTCCCCCCAGGATCTTCCAACTGTGTATGTGAAGAGGGATGGTGGCAGTGGTACTTTTTCATAGTGTCTGTCAACCAAGAGACCCTAGTATCTTTCACCTGGTGAGCCAAGTACCCCAAATAAAATGCAGTATCATCAGCAAGTAGTTGGGAGAACCAGGAGAACCAAGAGAGATTCACCCCATATTCATATTCAAGTTCAAACTTGAACTCTTTGAGGAGGCAGATGGGCACAGGAGGCCTGTACTAAGACTCTGGCTCATTGTAGAGTTCATGTGAAGGAGAAAAGTCAGCTCTGGGTCCCTTAGTTGGTTGCCAGAACTATTAACTGAAAAAAATACACAACCTGAAAGTTGAGAATTATATTTTATTCTATGGATTTTCTCAATAGCTTTGAGAGATTGCTCCAAAGAGAAGGGAGGAGCCAGGATATATAGGAGTTTTTATAAGAAAGACCTGCCTGGTAGTCGGAACATCAAAAAAATACTGTTAATTAAAGAAAACTAGATATCTCAGTGGAGAAGGCAATGGCAACCCACTCCAGTACTCTTGCCTGGAAAATCCCATGGACGGAAGAGCCTGGTAGGCTGCAGTCCATGGGATCGCTAAGAGTCGGACATGACTGAGTGACTTCCCTTTCACTTTTCACTTTCATGCATTGGAGAAGGAAATGGCAACCCACTCCAGCGTTCTTGCCTGGAGAATCCCAGGGACGCGGGAGCCTGGTGGGCTGCCGTCTGTGGGGTCGCACAGAGTCGGACACGACTGAAGCAACTTAGCAGCAGTAGCAGCAGCAGGTATCTCAGGTTAATGAATTTAGCACTTTTTGTGTATGGGAAGATGCAAGAGTCCAGGTTTATTATAATCATTCCTTTGCTATGCACCTTATCTATCTAGGGTCAGTATCCTGCATTTCTCCATGCTGAATCCCCTCAGGATATGTAGTCTAGGGTGGCTGTAGTGGCTGATGGCTTGAAGGCCACAACATCCTTTGTTGTGACATCCTTTGTCCGCACACCTTAATCTGTTACTGAGCTGTATCACAGTAATGAGATATCGTTTCTCTGTGGCAAACTTGAAATTAAAGAATGTAAGATTGTATGAACGTTATTTCAACCATGAGTCAAAGAAACTAAGTGGGAGAGGGGTTAAACATTTATGAGATAGCAGAAAATTTTGAAGACTGCCTGGTGTATTTGACATTAAGGAATTATTACTAGTTTTGTAGGTGTGATAATAATATCTTGGTTATGAGTTTTTAATTTCAGAGATAAATTCTGAAATATTTATGAGTGATACATCATTCCCCGATCTGCTTCAAAACAAGAGTGTTCATTATACCCTGACATTATAATAACAATAATAGTTTTTCTGCTTTTCAACCATTCCTGCATTCCTGGTTAAATCCTGCTTGAATGTGACATTGTATTATTACTTTAATATACTGCCATATTCAATTTACTAATATTTTACTTAGAACTTTTTCAGTGTTCATAATTAAGATTGCAGTTTAATCTTTCTTTGTACCATCCTTGTAAGATTTTACCAGTCTCATGAGTAATTCGAGAAGCACAGATTTTCTTCTTCTATTTGGTAAAATGATTTTTCCCTTGAAAGTTTTGGGCTCAAAATCTTTTGGGATAGATATTGGACTTCTGATTCAATTTTGAATGGTAGTGATTAATTTCAGTTTGTAGTTGTTAACTGCGTCAGTTCTGGGCATGTGTGATGGGGAGTGTTCTCAGGATACCTGCAGGGAACGAATCAGATGTATATTTCTATATGATTTACATTAAAATGACAGTCATGTACACTTCTGGATTAGGTACATAAAGTCTACCTGTTGTCGATCTTTGTCTAAATAAAAATGTGAGTTCTCTAATTTTGTCCATTAAACATGAACTCTATTAGAGTATAATACTGAGATAGAAGTCTTATATTTGAAAGTTATTAACTAACCTTAAAAAAGTGAGATTTGTAAAAATATTAGCATAATATATTATTGCATGATTTGTTGTGACCCTTAAGGTCTCCAAGCATTCCTCATTTCTATTCACACAAAGTATCAGTTGTTTCAATATTTATATTATAAAAAGTATTCAGGAAGTATTGTGCATCTGAAATTTAAAGGCCTCAGTCTTAAAACTTAGAACATAGCTCATGCCTCTTTGTTAACCCCATTCGTGTTTTAGATAGAATGAATTATTATAAGGAAATATGGACTTTGGGGACAGAGATTAAGTTGAAGGTAATCAAATGAATATTTGTTTCAAAGTCACATTTACCTTTAACAGCTCCAATAAAATTATAAGTAGGATAGCAGCCAAATCATTAGTCCTATTAATTATATGTAAGGTTGTTTAGGTAAATACTTAGTTACATATACAATAAATAAATTTACCTAAAACAGTTGTGATTAGCAGGAAAATTATTCTTTATTTTAAAAAGTGAACTGAAAAAGTAGTAAGGTATTCATGAAATTCAAGAAACTGTGCCTTTTTAAACTGATTCTCTTTGACTTCAATTTTTTAAAATCTTGTTTTTCTACCCAGAGCTGAGTAGTAGTCTACAGGAGAAGCCAGTATAAATAACCAAGGCAGCAGTTCTAGAAAGGGGCCAAAGATGACTGTATTGCATATCAATACAAATCCCAATAAATGTTTTAAATTGATGAGACCTTGCTGGAAGGTACAAGGGAGGGTCTACAATTGTGTGTGTGTGTGTGTGTTTTAACCTTGCCTTGCCTCCCATGGACCCTGTTTTTACCTTTCTTCTTTTATCCGAACCTGCCTCTTTGGCTACAGGGAGGACACCCAGTGAAATGCATTCCTGAACTGATTGGACCAGAGAAACAAAAAAGGAAGTATCCAGATTTCTCAGCCCTGTTGTGCAGGTGGATGTCACATTCAGACGCTCAAGATGGCAGCCACTGACCTATCCTCAATATGGGCTCTGCCTGCACAGGACTCTGCCTGTTTCTATATGAGAAATACTAAGGGGGAAAGGGTAGTGCCAGGATTCCCAGCAACTTGGTTACAGGGACCAATGTCTTTTAAAGATGTGGCTGTGGAGTTCACCCAGGAGGAGTGGATGATGCTGGACTCTGCTCAGAGAAGTATGTACAGAGATGTGATGTTGGAAAACTATATAAATCTCACCTTAGTGGAATATCAAGTATGCAAGCCTGTGATCTCCCTGTTGGGTCAAAAAGACATAAGAACTGTGAAAAGCAGAATTCCCCAAGGCACCTGTCCAGACTGGGAGACTCAATTCAAAACCGAAGGGTCAACTTCTAGTCAGAATATTTTGGGTGAAAAATCATCTGGTGGCATGAAAACAATAAGATTCACAATGGATGATTTGTCTTCTACATTAAAAGAAGACTGGGAATGTGGTAGGATCAGAAAACAGCACAAGATCCCAGAGGGAATTTTGAGGCAAGTGACATTTACTCAAAAGAAGACAGCATCTCAGGAGAGATTGTTTGACTATCGTGAATTAGAGGAAAACTCTAAACTTAGATCAACACTTGTTTTTTCAAGGAGAGTTTCTACCAGTAAACATTGCCGTAAATGTTACTTAAATATTGAGTGTTTGAAGCATAATCCAACCCTAAACAATTTTGAAAATATCTCTGTAAGTGAGAGGCTCTGTGAAAATCATGGATATGACAGAACTCTGTGGCATCTTGAAAGAACTCAAATAGCACAGAGAATGTACACATATTGCAAATGTGATACACACTTCAAACATAATAAGCTTCCTATATGCAACAATTTTTGCATGGTGGAGAATTCCTATGAATGTAATAAAAACAAAATCTTTTGTCATCATTCATCCCTTGAGCAACAGGAGCAAACTCCTACTGAAGAGAAACATGAATGTAATCAGTGTGGAAAAACTTTCAAAAGGACTTCTAATCTTATTTTGCACAAGAGAAGTCACATGAGTGAGAAACAATATGAATGTAAAGAATGTGGGAAAGTCTTCAATGATTCCTCAACCCTAAGGAGACATGTAAGAACTCACACTGGTGAGAAACCTTATGAATGTAGTCAGTGTGGAAAAGCTTTCAGTCAAAAAACATCTCTTAAGGTTCATGTGAGAACTCACACTGGAGAGAAACCTTATGAGTGTAATTATTGTGGAAAATCCTTTGGCACAAGTTCTTACCTTATAGTGCACAAGAGAATACACAGTGGGGAGAAACGCTATGAATGTGATGATTGTGGAAAAGCCTTCAACACAAGCTCTCACCTTAAAGTTCACAAGAAAATACACACTGGAGAGAATCTTTATGAATGCACTGACTGTGGGAAGGTTTTTAGTGGTCTCTCATCTCTTAGAATGCATGTGAGAACTCATACAGGGGAGAAACCCTATGAATGTAAGGAATGTAGGAAAATCTTCAGTGTTTCCTCTTCTCTTAGAAGACATGTGAGAACTCATACTGGAGAGAAACCCTATGAATGTATGCAATGTGGAAAAACCTTCAGTCAGAGTTCTTCACTTATTATACATAAGAGAATTCATACTGGAAGAGAAACCCTGTAACAGTTAAGAATGTGAGGTTGCCTTTTTCATTGTCTTAAGGTGGATTTCGAGGTCATTGTTTCAGTTTTTGTTCTCTAAAATAAGCATTTGAGGCCATCAGTAGTCCTATAAACACACCTATAGCTTTATAACACATTTTGGCCTATGATAATTTGTTTTTTTTTTTAATAAATTTATTTATTTTAATTGGAGGTTAATTACTTTACAATATTGTATTGGTTTTGCCATACATCAACATGTAGCTGCCACAGGTATACACGTGTTGTTTTAAATCTAAGTGTTGTCTAATATTCACTATGACATTGTCTTTTTTGATACATAACTGTTTAAAATTATGTGTTTTTAATATGTTTGCAGTTACCTTATTGATTAAGTTAATTGTATTAAGTTCAAAGTATCTGAACTATATTATACTACTTTACTAGCATTTTCTTGAGAGTTGCTTTCTGGCCTGATGTGACAGATATTGCTAGTAGCTAAATGAATATTCACTTCATCCTTCCCTACTGGCAGTCCTATTTTAGCTTATATCAACATGTCTAATTATAGAACTCTTTTCAGCAGCTTTGCTGCCATGTGGAGCCATTCCCCTCATTCCTGATGAATCAAATATAGACAGTATTACTGGGGACAGATCTTATCTAGTGTTTTCTCTTTGCCTTTTGCACTTTGTCATTCTATCTTCCCTAGTCTTCTCCCTTTGGATTTTGCACTCATAAAGCTGAATGAGCCATCTTGTGACCAGGAGGATGACAAGCATGGCCTAAATAAGGATGATGTCAGAGAGATCCTGGTTTCACAAAGATATTTTCAAATAGTTGTACCAGCACTATGCTGCTTATATTTGGGCATATTTTTATATGAGAAAAATAAGCTTATTGGAATAGAGTCAATACAGTAATCTTGTTTTTACAAAAAGACAAAGGTCACAAGATTTGTAGTTAACATTTTATGCTGACTGTACAAATTTGGATAAGACCATAGAAAAGGGAGGAATGGAAGTGATATGTTGATAGAACTTTTGGGCTTAGTGTAGAGTGGATGGAGCTGAGGTCATTGAAAGCAGGTGTCAGGGAAGCGGGAAGGAAATCCCAACATTTCAGCATGAGAAAACCAGTGAGTCTTCAAGTAAAGGGAAAGTTACCAATTTTAAATACTGAATGAACCCCTGAGATTTGCTACTTGGTCTTACAGATACTGACCAGAGTAGCTCTAATTTATTAAGAAACAAAATACAGAATGAGGAACTTACGATGGAAGTAAAAAGCAGTAGTTGCAATTTGTCATGCTCATGTTATATGAGACATTAGATGAGCAGGCTTATATGTTGATCTGGACCTGAGGAGATGTCTAGGATGGAGATACAATTTTAGCAACATCAGGAGATAGACTGGGTAATGGGTTTTGTGGAGGTTACTAAAATTGCACAGGGAAAATGGATAGCGTGAAAAGAGAATGTCTACCACTGACCACGGAGACCTATCTAAAGTAAGTAAAACTAGAATTTTACTAAACCAGAACAAATTAGTGTTTGAAGAAGGAAGGCAAAATTGGTTGTTTAAATGCTGCTATGAGGTTAAACTAAGATCATGACATCTGGTCCCATCACTTCATGGAAATACATGGGGAAACAGTGGAAACAGTGGTTGACTTTATTTTGGGGGGCTCCAAAATCACTGCAGATGGTGATTGCAGCCATGAAATTAAAAGACGCTTACTCCTTGGAAAGAAAGTTATGACCAACCTAGATAGTATATTGAAAAGCAGAGATATTACTTTGCCAACAAAGGTCCATCTAGTCAAGGCTATGGTTTTTCCAGTGGTCATGTATGGATGTGAGAGTTGGACTGTGAAGAAGGCTGAGCATCAAAGAATTGATGCTTTTGAACTGTGGTGTTGGACTACAAGGAGATCCAACCAGTCCATCATAAAGGAGATCAGTCCTGGGTGTTCACTGGAAGGACCGATGCTGAAGCTGAAACTCAAATACTTTGGCCACCTCATGTAAAGAGTTGACTCATTGGAAAAGACCCTGATACTGGGAGGGATTCGGGGCAGGAGGAAAAGGGGACGAGAGGATGAGATGGCTGGATGGCATTACCGACTCGATGGACATGAGTTTGAGTGAATTCCGGGAGTTGGTGATGGACAGGGAGGCCTGGCGTGCTCAAAGAGTCGGACATGACTGAGCGACTAAACTGACTGACTGATGAGGTTAAGTAGATGAATTCTTAAAAAAAAAAAATCAACATGAAGTTTATTGTTGACCTTAGGTGTAAAGGAAATCAGTCCTGGGTTTTCTTTGGAAGGAATGATGCTAAAGCTGAAACTCTAGTACTTTGGCCACTTCATGTGAAAAGCTGACTCATTGGAAAAGACCCTGATGCTGGGAGGGATTGGGGGCAGGAGGAAAAGGGAACGACAGAGGATGAGATGGCTGGATGGCATTACCAACTCGATGGACATGAGTTTCAGTGAACTCTGGGTGTTGGCGATGGACAGGGAGGCCTGGCGTGCTGTGATTCATGGGGTCGCAGAGTCAGACCCGACTGAGCGACTGAGCTGAACTGAACTGAACTAGGTGTAAATACTGAATGATATGTTGAGGATGGGTGGTAGATTGGGATGGGTTTAATGATAAAGGATGAGGAAGTAAAGAATACACATGGATGAATTTGGATAGTAGGAGAAAGATAGGGAAGTTGCTGAAAAGAGATTTGGTCAAGGTGTTATAGCCAAACGTTCCAGGAAGCAAACTCAACCAGAAGGACAGTGTGGATAGTGGAGTGCGGTTTATTTATTTTTTTAATCTTTATTAATTTTGGCTGCCCCAGCTCTTAGTTGCAGCACTCAGGATCTTTTAATTGCGGTATGCGGGATCTTTAGTTACAGCATGCGAACTGTTAGTTATGGAATGTGGAATCTAGTTCCCTGACGAGGGATCAAACCCAGACCCCCTGCATTGGGAGCTTGGGGGCTTAGCCACTGGACTACCAGGGAAGTCCCCTGAAGTGCAGTTTATTACACCAGTGGGTCCCCAACCGATTTTTGTGACAACTTTTTATACCCAAAGTGTACATGTCCACGCCCAAATCCTCAAATTCTCCAAAGTCCACTGTGGACAATGTTAGTAAGAAATACAGTCAGGTTACAGCCATGAATTTACATTCTAAAGCTATCTGGACATACAGTTTGGTCTACATCAATAAGTATTATTAAGATTACATGGTGGATGTTGCATTCCTTCTGGCTCCAGGAGGTCTAGCTATGGGGTCTGCCTGGCCTGGTTTTTATTCACCTGGGAGGCCTGCTCAGCCATTGGCATTTTATCTCTATGGCTTCCCAGGTATGCAGTCCAAAGTTTGCCAAGAGTGTAAGATGGAGTACCTTTTCTTTTAAAGATAGAGGCAGTCCAATCAGGGCAACCTGCTCCTTTCCTTCTTCATTCCCACCTCTTGATGCTCTCAACTTCTAGTATGAGCATCACTCATAGGGATATATTTAGCATATATTTGGGTGAATGCAGCCAATCTCAGTGACACCAACCAGACAATACACTGGAGAATACAAGGTCCACATAACAAAATTAACAGAGCAACTACAACAATGATTAACATAGTCTTCCACTAATTGCTCTTTATCCATGGGCAAACAGAAGTCCAAAAAGAAGGGTTATCATTAAACATAGATTTTACCTGGTTTTACATGTTATCTAGAGCAGCTGATACATTGCCAGATAAATCAGGAATATATACACAACATTCAATTTTAATTATAGCACAGGTCCCTCCTTGGGTGGCTGTAAGTATGTCTAAAGCCATCCAATTTTGAATCACTGCCCTTCTTATTTGTGTTTGTTCTTCATTTAAAGCTTGGATAACCTTTCTGTTGTCCAGGAGGGCCTGTTTCTTGAAGTTAGTTAAAGCTTTTACTTTAATTATAATATCTCTTGTTCCTCTAGATGATATGAACAAGGCAGCTAAGTAATCGTACCATTGAAATACGGACCTTGCCCACCGCACATGTAAATACAGCAAATTTACTGGGGCTTGTTTTAAGGATGGCTTAATACTTCCACAAGCAAAGGCAAATCCTAAAGTGCAGCAGCTGACCCAACCGACTGGAAGCCAAGGCCATAAATTTGACCTGCACAGCCATTGAGTGCTGTTAGGGGCCACCCATCGGATCCCAGGGTTGTTTTTCCAGTCTGAGCCAGGCCAGCGAGCTGGTAAATCTGAGCAATAGGTGACCTCTAATATTTGTTTACATTGCTCAGAAGATAAGTATCCCATGTATTTCAATTCTTTTGGATCTACGAGATGGTCACCAAATCCAATCGTTTGTTCCCTTTATTCCCAGCAGATAGGGGTAGGGACAATAGGCTGGCCTTTTTCTGGAGTCATCCAAAAATATTCACCCCATATCTGGTAAAATTGTTCAAAGTACATGATGGATTGGCCCCTTTTATTGGCCATAGAGTTCTTATCTTTACTATTTTTAAAGTAAAAAGTATAGGCTTTGTCACTTCTGTAAAGCTTGCATTTACTTCAGATGTCACCCCATGGCCTTGATCAATCTGATTAGATTTCAGTTTACACTAAGAAAGAAGTGACAGATTGTGAGTTACCAAAGAAAGATTGTTGTTTCTTTGTTGTCTCAAAAAGGAACAGAGGGGGCTAAAGTCCCCTCTGTGGAGGGGAGACACCCACCAAGGGAAGCTATCCATTACTGATAAAGGCATTGCCCCAAAAACCCAACAGTTATAAGTGTTATGGAAATTCGCATAGGAATGTGCCATGAGATAAAAATGTTTTGTGTTGAAATTATGGTTAGTTCCAAGATGATACAGGAAAGTCCATGTAGCAGGAGTTGATAGCAGAGCTTCATTTTCTCTTTTTTCTTTTTAAGATGATCTTGGTTTCATGGGGATCAGTGGGGGCCTTCTGTGTAGTCCACTCAGCATCTTCCAGGTCTGTGTGGTATGTCCTCTTCACCCTTGTGTAATGGATCCAGGGAGTGACACCTGCAATTCTAACTGCTGTAGGTGTAGTTAGAACAACAGTGTATGTACCCTTCTAGTGTGGGGCCAAGGAATCATGCTTCCAGTCCTTGACCCACACTTGATCATTGGGCACAAATTCATGAATTTATTCCCCAAGGGGGAAGGGCACCCTTTCTTGGACAAACCTAGTTACCTGGTTTATTACCTTACTTAATTGTTCCATTTGCTGTGAAATCCCATCCCCTCTTACCTGTGGCAAATTTGCTAATACCTATCTTACTATGGGAGTGTGTTTCCCGTAGACAATTTCATAAGGAGAATAACCGTGGGAATGTGGGGTTACTCTTAATTTGAGCAAGGCCACCGGAAGTAAGTCCATCCATGAATAATCAGTATCTATAATCCATTTTGAAAGTGTTTCTTTAAGGGTTCAGTTAGTTCTTTCCACCATTCTGAAACTCAGGCCTATATGCTGTATGTAATTTCCATTTGACATTTAGAGCTTTATATACCTGTTGAATTAAATCAGCTACAAAAGCAGGGCCATTGTCTGATCAGGGTGGGACAGGGTGTCCCACTGGGTGGGAACCTGAATCTGGGGCTTATTTCCTGAAGCAGACAGCAAGCCATTTCATTTGCTTTTTCAGTTCAGGTGGGGAAGGCCTCCACCCATCCTGAGAAGGTACATACCATGACCAGTAAATAATGATCATGTTGGCAGGGTTTCATCTCAGTAAAGTCCACTTCTAAATGTTCAAAGGGCACAGTGTCCTTTAACTGCATTCTTGGAGATTTCTGCTATGTCTGGGGCAGCATTGACCTCTGAGCAAGCAGAACAGTTCTGGGATTCCATTTTACACAGGAAAGAAAGCCGTGGTATTAAGAAATATTTCCAAATTAGTTTTTCCATTTTGTCACATCCGAAGTGGGTAGTCTAGTATACCTGAGACACTAATGAAGGGGCTAATGCCTTGAGAACTAGTAGCCTGTGATCCAGCAGTTCCCACAAACCCTTTTCACTTTAGGTGGCCCTTTCTGTTTCAGCCAGCTGGTCTTAGGCCAGTGTATACTGTGGGAGAGTTGAAGTTAACTCGGGCATTCTTGAGAGCACAAGAGTCTTAACAGTCGCGCCCCCAGCACCTCCAAATTCCTCAGCCACTTGTTTTTCGGCTCTATCTGCCAGTCGGTTTTCCCCACCGTTGCGAGGTGGCCTCTTTATTCTCTGCAACCAACAGCAGGTCGTCTAGTACTATTACAGCCAGCATCTAAATCTTTCTGGGTAGAATGAGTCCAGGTTGGAAGCCAAGGCTTCCTTGAAAATGGTCGGGAATTCTTAAATCCTTGCAGGAGGCGAGTCCAAGTGAGTTGTCATTTGGTGCCCCCTGCTAGATCTTCCTAGAGAAGGCAATGGCAACCCACTCCAGTACTCTTGCTGGAAAATCTCATGGATGGAGGAGCCTGGAAGGCTGCAGTCCATGGGATCGCTGAGGCTCAGACACGACTGAGCGACTTCACTTTCATGCATTGGAGAAGGAAATGGCAACCCACTCCACTGTTCTTGCCTGGAGAATCCCAGGGACGGGGGAGCCTCATGGGCTGCCGTCTATGGTGTCGCACAGAGTCGGACACGACTGAAGTGACTTAGCAGCAGCAGCAGTTAGATCTTCCCATTCAAAGGCAAAAATGGGCTGAGATATTGGAGCAATGCAGAAACAACAACAAAAAAATGCGTCTTTTAGATCCAGGCAAGTATAGATCTTAGCACTCGGTGGGAGGAGGCTGAGCAAGGTATAGGGGTTAGAAACAGTGGGGTATAGGATTACAGCTGTTTGTTTGACCAGTCTGAGGTCCTGCACAGGCTTGTAGTCTAGACCCCTTCCTTCTTTACAGGTAGGATTGGTGTGTTCCCAGCTGACTGGCATTCAATCAGGATGCCCGCCTGTCATAGCTTATTAATATGTGGCAAGATGTCAACTCTGGCCTCCAGAGGTAGCAGGTACTGATGTTTCCTGACTGGTATGGCACTGGGTTTGAATTCTGTTACCACCGGAGCTTGATATTGGGTGAGCCTGGTGGGGGCAGGGGGGTGGGGTGCAGGGTATATTCTGCCCAAATCTCAGGGCATTGTCAGATCAGCTCTCTCTCTCATGATTGTTTAGCCCATGTGGTTTCAACCTCCATTCATCTTGAGGGGTTATCGGGAGGGAGAGTAAATAGGTGGTTGAGCCCTACCTGGAGAGTGGGCCTGTCTTGGGGGGGAAAGGTCACTTGTGCCCCAATTTAGACAACAAGTCTCTCCCCACCAGAGGTACTGGGCATTCAGGAATATACAGGAATTCATGAGTGACTTGATGTCCCCCCATCTGGCATTTCTGGGGTAGACAAAATGGTCTGATCAGCTTTTCCCCGGTTACTCCTTCTATAGCATTGGCCTTTTCCGAGAGGGGTGCACCGGTTTGGTCACCACTGACACTTCTGCTCCAGTATCCACCATAAAGTCAATAATTTGGCCCTCACTTTTAGTTTTACAGTGGGTTCTTCACAAGGGACCTTGTGTCTTTGAGCCCTGGCACCCCTAGTCAGTCTCTAGTCTGGCCAGCCCTATGACGGCCGATGCCAGTTCTTTTTCCCTGTTATTCTGGGGGCATTCATTTTCCCAATGACCAAAGCCCTAGCATCAGGCACATTGGTTTGGTTGCAGGGCTGTCCTGGGCTTCCTTGCAGGAGGCTTGCCAGGAGAACAACTCCGATTTAGAGGGGGTGGAGGTTTGTGGGAAGGCCCAGGGAGGGGTCTTCCCAAGGCCGTGGCCAGTACCATGGTCCTCTGATTGGTTCTCTTGTTACCTTCTCTGTTTTTTATCAGCCTCCTTTTTTGCCTCCACATCTCTGTTTCTGAATACTTTATCAGCAATCTCAATTATTTGTGAGCTGGTCATGGATAATACTCCATTTGCCTTTTGGAGTTTGTCTGATATCAGGGTAGGCTTGAGATACAAAGGCTGTGTTGTAGTCAAACACTCCAGGGAGCAAACACACTCAGAAGGACAACATGGATAGTGGAGTGCAGTTTATTACACTGGTGGGTCTGAGACAGATTTCCTCTTTAGCCAGGGACCTTGACCAACTTTTGTGAAAAACTTATATACCTTAAGTGTACATGCTCAAACCCACACCCCCAAATTCCTTAAGCCTTGCCTGAGAAATGTTAAAGAGAGATACAATCATGTTACAGTCATGATTCATAATTTAAAAGGTCAGCTGGTTATACACTGTAGTTTACATCAGGTGCCATAAAGATTACAAAAATGATTGACTATATAGGGGATGGAATTCCAGTTGAGCTGTTTCAAATCCTGAAAGATGATGCTGTGAAAGTGCTGCACTCAACATGCCAGCAAATTTGGAAAACTCAGCAGTGGCCACAGGACTTGAAAACGTCAGTTTTCATTCCAATCCCAAAGAAAGGCAATGCCAAAGAATGCTCCAACTACTGCACAATTGCGCTCATCTCATACTAGTAAAGTGATTTTCAAAATTCTCCAAGCCAGGCTTCAGCAATACGTGAACCGTGAACTTCCTGATATTCAAGCTGGTTTTAGAAAAAGCAGAGGAACCAAAGATCAAATTGCCAACATCCGCTGGATCATGGAAAAGGAAAGANTGGCGTGCTGCAATTCATGGGGTCGCAAAGAGTCGGACATGACTGAGCGACTGAACTGAACTGAACATACAATTTAGGTTCCAAAGGTCTTCTATGTCAGAAGCTTAAATGGTGGAGCATGGCCATATTGATTTTTTAAAGAGATTCACCAGCAATTTTATTTCAACCTAACATGAACAAGGCTTTCAAAGCTCTTCTCAATCAATTTCGTTGCTTCTATTTTTTCCTTCTTAATATAAGATTCCCACTTCTATATTCCTAACTTAATTCTTTTCTAAGACATATTCCAGTAGTTTGTTGCACCTCTCTACTTGGAAATACCATCCTCTACTCACACCATGCATATCTCAAGCTAATTCACCACATTTTCTCAAAAACTGACCCTTTTTCTGTCTTTTTTTATTTCTGTTACTACTATCCCTATTTGAATTACCCAGGTCTTTAACACCAACTGGAAATTCCTTTCTTCTCATTGTTGAACTGCCAACTTGAAGACCTCTAACCAAGTTATTTACAGACCCACTATCTTACTATGCCATGCCTTCTACTCTCTGAGGCATACTACCTAAGAGAAAGTCTTAATGAGATTAAAAAATAAATATTATTAATATATTAGTGAAGGAATAAACCCATTAATTAACCAAAGCATAATGAATCACTCAAGAGGGTTAGAACGGCAATATAAAGGAAAAAATATACACCTTTTAACTTAAGACAATAAAAGCACATATGTCAATTTTTAAAAAGAAAGAGAAGAGAAATAAAGTGAGGAAAAGGATGAGGAGAACTGAAGGCAGACAGGTAAGTAGGTGTGAAGTGATCCCCTTGCATGGGCGAGACCTCACAGTCCCCTCCTGTATCACTGGTACCTTTCAAGGAAAGCTTTCTATCCAACATATAAAAAAAGTACTGCTTTCTCATTGGCTGCTTGGGTTGTTATTTTAAAAAATTCATTACCAGCTTCTCACTCACTCACCTGGAAACAGCTCTCCGCTTACATCTCCATTCCCCAGCCAGGGCTCTTTCCCTTGCTCCAATAAGGAAACCACATCTGGCTTAGAAATGTTAAGACCTGCTTGTGGAAAATGAAATATATTCAAAATTAGTCCTTGAATCCTTACCAAAAAAGAGGCCATTATTAAACATGCCAGATATAAGTATGAAAGATGTCAAAAGACTAGTTGAAGTTATAACCCTCCTCTTGAAAGAAAACAAAAAACATAAACATAAAAAACCTTTCCTTCCTTGGGAATATTCAGCCAGATAATCAAGATTCACAACAGTCATCCTAAAGGTCAAATTCTCCCTGAGAGGAGATGAGAGGAAATACCTACCCAGTGAGACCAGGTGGCCATAGTTCTCCAACATTACATGTCTGTACAAATCTCTCTGAGCAGGCTGGAGCCATTCCCACTCCTCCCGAGAGAAGTCTATGGACACATCTCTGAATGTCACTGACGCCTGAAATGACACACATATATCTGTACAACCAGCATCTATGCTCCCAAAGGCCATGATCAAGGAGTGAAATGAGTCCACTGTGGAGGGTGGACAACGTATGTAAGTAGTGCCATGACAGTTTTCAGTATTCTGAGTTATTAAGAATATAAGTAAGAGCTTAGCTGTTTTGTTTTATTGTGTAGCTGAAAAAAATATGCTTTGTCCTGAGATAATTTATAATTTTGTGACTATACATGTGAACAACATGTATTTCTGGCTTTGGCTGTAAATATTCTTAAGATCTCACAACACTTTATGAATAATGAAGACAATCCCTTTATGTTTAATAGGGGATGTATATTTTCCTTAATACCAGCCTACTTTAGCGGGGGCTTCCCTGATGGCTCAGCGGTAAAGAATCCGCCTGCCAATGTGGAAGACACAGGCCAATGGCTTCTGTCCCTAGGTCGGGAGAATCCCCTGGAGAAGCAAATGGCAATCTACTCCACTAGTCTTGCCTGGGGAAATCCCATGGACAGAGGAGCCTGGCGGGCTACAGTCCATGGGGTTGCATAGAGTTGGACATGCATTAGTGACTAAACCAACAACATTTTAAAATGACTTGACAAGAATTTCTTCGTAGTCACTACTGGTTGTAGCATATAGCAGCATCACCTGTTTAAGGGACACCCAGGTTTATCCCAGGCATCCCCATTTCTGAAGAAATAGCTGTGAAACTTGGAGACAATTTCAGCAAAGTCAGGGAACAAGAGAATAAAGACTAAAGTATAAGGACATTCCACGGTGGAACCTAAAGCTTTTTCCCTCTGGGTTGGGGTAATAATAAGCCCCTGCTTTGCAGCACTTGAGTGATCCACATAGCCATGAGGCATGAACGGGATTTTTAAAAGTCCCAAACTAGTAACAGTTCCAGAGGTATGACAGAGTTATATTTTACAGTTAAAAAAAAATTCAAGTCCCTATAACTTGTTATAGATTATTGGCTAATAAAGGAAGCTGTTTCCTAATATAATATACTGCAGTGGGATCTGCAGTACAGAAGGAAACTGGACTCCCAGCAAAAGTTGGAGAGCCTCTGGATTTGGAGACAAGCATGAAAAAAAGCAGGACAGAGAAATGAAACTGCATCCAGACGGAATAATTTGGACTGGCTGGCCTTCTTGTCCCCCACCTCTGTGAAGCACAATTGCCTACCAAGCATTTAGCCTCAACATAAACAATCAATAAAATAATAATAATAAAATAGTCAATAAAAACAGGACGAATAAGTGAAAGAACGGCAGCGGGAGAGAGAAGCCTAAAGCACTCCTCATTCCACAGAATTCGTTTGGCAAAAGGAGAACGGGACAGCCAGGTCTACGTTCAGACCCCGCCCACATCGGGACAGCGCCCCCAGCGCCGCGCCCCCAGCGAACCCTCTCAAGTCCTCTCAAGCACGAGAGACAGGGCAGGTACAGGGGTAGGAGTTACAGGAGAAGGAAAGCCTATGTAAACACAGCTGCATTTAGAAAAAAGGAAACACAATTTACCTGCGACATGGCTCAGGGCAGGGCCGGCTGAGAACGCAGCGTGGAGGGCGGAGCTGGCGGGGAGAGAAAGAAGCTGAGGCTCTGCCGGCGGGGCCGTGCGAGCGAACCGGGCCGGGCCGGGGGCCAGTCGCTCCGCAACCACCGCCCTTGTCACGCAGGATCAGGGGCGTCCACGACAGCTCCCTCCCCGCCGCGGCAGGGGCACCCAGCCTGGGCCGGACCAGCGGCCGCAGCGCCGCAGCCTTTAACGGGGCCGCAGCTGGGGCATCTCCGCGCTGCTGGCTGGGCAGCCACGACTTCCAGAGCTCGGGATGAGTCCACCGCCCTCGGTCACCTCAGCCCCGGCGGACGCCGGCTTGGGCAGGGCGGGCCCTTCTCCTACCTCGGTCAGTACAGGACAGTTCTTGTCTCTGCAACGGGGACCCCCGAGCCAGAGTCCCGCAAACTGCCCCTTCCGGAGCCTCAGCCACCGACCGCGACCAGGCCGTTGGCCTCAGACAGCTCTGCTTCCCAGCACCCACCGCGGCCTCCGCGCCTCGCGGGCAGAGAGCCCCCAACACGACAACTCCCAGTACGCCCCGCGCCCACAAGGTGAACGGGGCCTCAAACAACTACACTTCCCAGGGTCCACTGCGGCTTCAGCCTGAGTCCAAGCCATCCACGCTTGGACTAGTTTCGAGAATCGACTGCAGCCCTTGCCTTTGGTTTCAAGACTTGCAGCCCAGACGGCGGCAGTGGCAGGACCGTCCTCCCCGAGGGACTCTTGACTCCCAGACCTTGGAGTCCGGTGTGGCAGCTCAACCACCGCGGCCGGGGCGGCCACGGCGATCGTCCCCAAGCAGAGCCCGGATTGGCGAGCTGTCCGCATGAGTAGAGGCTGCAGCCGGGTTTCCACCCTGAAGCTCCAAAGGGAGCCCCGAGAGCTCGGTTCCTCCCGGTGCTGACAGCACGGTCCCGAGCACACACAGAGGAATAAGCTCTGACAGAGCTCCGAGCTGAGGGAACGGGAGGTAGGGCGAGAAGCTTTGTATTGAGATGGGAAGGTTAGGAGAGATTAGGCCCACTGAATCAGGGAACCTTATTCTAGGTGGAGCTGAACAGTTTATGAAAAACGAGACAAGAAAGAAAAACGATCTGTTAGCAAACTAAACTTGGATTGGTTCAGCCATCCACAGTACGATCAATCCACGGAAACAGGTTTGTGGTGACAGAAAGTGGTGCTTAAAAGACTCGAACTCCCTAAGGGCTTTCAATAAGTTTTTTAAAACGTGATGAGACAGAGAGGGTTTGTGGAGTGCATCAGGCTGTGGACATTCTGATTTGCTGGCGGTGAGGTAATTGGGAGTCAGCATCCCCAACCTTCTGTTTGTAACTGGTTTGGCGTCTAGTACTAGCGGGCACCTTACAGTTAACCTCTTCAACCTGGTGAGGGTTTCGGTATCTGCAAAACAGCTCAAAGGAAGAGGCTTATTAATTAGCATGTTATCCATAGCCCTTGAGGAGAAACTAAAGGTCTTTGACTTTGTTTAATGGCTAAACTATTATTTTTTCTTGCTTGACTGTTTTCCTTTCTGCATTTTCTCACTTCTCTGATTAAATTTGTTCTTTGGAACTTGAGGAAGGCCTAGGAGGCTACAGTTTTCCTACATTTCTGAATGCATGGACAGGATGAGGGGTGGTGAGGGGAGTTATTCCAGGAAGGCCCTATAGGGTCCTACTTTGTTAACAGTTTACTGCTTTTCTTGGATACTCCTAGTCTTGAGGGGGAACAGGTGTGGAATAAGAGAGGGGATAAAGTTTAGGATTGAGAGGTTAATTGAAACTTGGCAGAGGAGCTCAGTTTTAGTTTCCATTTCTGTTTTAATTTTCCCCAACTCTTTGAGCAAATGGGAAACAGCCACTGTGGCTACTTCCTACTAAAGTGCCCTGTAGTCCTGCCTCAATTTGGGGAAATTGGACACAAAGTTGGAAATAGTCTAATTCCCAAGCTTAGCATCAACATTTTGTATTATGAATACATTACTTCTCTCTTTGATTGTTTTGTTATAGCACCTGGACAAACATTTGACAATTAGTAGGCAATTACATTAAGGATAATGACTAAAATGCACCCTTGAAGTATTCCTGAAAAGAGCCTTCCTATTTTATATGGCAACTGAGAAAATAAGTTTTGGAGTGTTTTTATTTTTTGCCAAAATATAATTTAAAGCGATTTTATTAATGAATACAATTCTGTCTAAAGAAACTAGTGCCTTTTGCTGGCAGGCTATAGCTTGAGCTCTTTTGCCACTACTATTTCTAAAGTAGGAGAAAGATTTCATAGTTGTGAGGAGACATTAAGACCATGATGTTCTGATTGGCAGCTGCTAACAGATTAAAATAGTTGTTTTGATAAAATGGCTGATGATGCCTTAAGTCTGATAAAGTTTAGCTAACTCAGGTTCTCAGTAATATAGGACTGTGTCTGAACCTACATCCACAATGGCCACCCAGCTCCATTTTGGATGTCTGAACCATGGTTACTTCATTCTGATTTTTAAATGTATTTTTCATTACTGGCTAAAGCAGATATACAGTGCATGTTTAGGCCACAAATAGACTGTTTTGTTTAGCCTAAAGTTCAAATTAAATCATGTATAAGCCAAAGTCACTTTCCCATACCTCAACATGTGAAAAATCTCCCCATCATTTTCCCCTTTTGATTGCAAATCTTTCAGTAGAAAGCATTGATATAATCAACATATCTATCACTCTATGCCATGGTGGGTCAGCTGCCTGTCCCAGGTGCAGACTGTCTCCCTTGGTGTTGTGTGTTAGTAGCTCAGTGGTGTCTGACTCTTTGCAACCCCATGGTTCCCTGTCCATCACCAGCTCCTGGAGTTTACTCGAACTCATGTCCATTGAGTCGGTGATGCCATCCAACCATCTCATCCTCTATCATCCCCTTCTCCTCCCGCCTTCAATCTTTCCCAGCATCAGGGTCTTTTCCAGTGAGTCAGTTCTTCAAATCAGGTGGCCAAAGTATTGGAGTTTCAGCTTCAGCATCAGTCCTTCCAATGAATATTCAGGACTGATTTTCTTTAGGATGGACTGGTTGGATTTCCTTGCAGTCCAAGGGACCCTCAAGAGTCTTCTCCAACACCACAGTTAAAAGCATCAATTCTTCAGAGGTCAGCTTTATTTATAGGTAAACAGTGGGGAAACAATGTTTCACATTGAGAAAACAATGGAAACAGTGACAGACTTTGTGTTTTGGGGCTCCAAAATCACTGCAGATGGTGACTGCAGCCATGAAATTAAAAGATGCTTGCTCCTTGAAAGAAAAGTTGTGACCAACCTAGACAGCATATTAAAAAGCAGAGACATTACTTTGCCAACAAAGGTCCGTCTAGTCAAAGCTATGGTTTTTCCAGTAATTTCNTATGGCAAACCCAATAGAGTATTGTAAAGTTAAATTTAAAAATAAATAAATAAATAAATTTATAAAAAAGAAAACTTTTTTGTCTTATTTGGACTTTTACTTCATTGCCTAGAACTGTGGTAAATGGTATGTATAAGCTCATAAAATTTTTTGCATAATTAAATATATTCAATAAGTATGTTTTTGTAAATGTGCATTCCTTCACTGTATCAATTTACTGTAAATTAGTCAAATCGATAAAAGATTTGAATGTTAAAAATAAAACCATAGTCAAGTAATAGAAGACAATTTTATAGCCTATAACATTGAATTTGTGAGGTGAAATCTATGCTTTATAACTGATCTCCTCAATATGCTTTAAAAATCTTTTTCATCCATAATATTATAAGTATCCATATGATTGTATATGATGCTTTTGTTGTTTCTTATATTGTAATTACAAATTACCCCTTTTGGAATTGGTGTTTTTTTAGTGTAACGTAGGGGTGCAATGGGGCTTCCCAGGTGGCTCAGTGGTAGAGAATCCACTTGCAATGTGGGAGACTTGGGTTCTATCTCTGGGTTAGGAAGATCTCCTGGAGAAGGAAATAGCAACCCACTTCAGTATTCTTGCCTGGGAAATCCCATGGACAGAGGAGCCTGGTGGGCTACAGTCCATGGAATGCAAGGGTTGGACATGAATTAGCGACTAGATAACAACAGCAAGGAATGCGATGCTATTATTTTGTCCAAAATGTTTGGTTGAAGGTCCCAATAACATATATTTAATGAAACATCTGCTCTTAATTTTTAAATTTACTTTTTAGTTAGAAGAAAATCGCTGTACAATGTTTTGTTGGTTTCCGCCATACAATTTAAATTTAAGTGACCCAGAGATTACATAAGCACAAATCAGAAGTCTTATGTTCACATCGGCTCCCAGACTCTGTCACACGAAGGTAAACTCCTGAACAGACTTTTAAGAATAAGAATGTATAGGTACACCCCCTCAGGTTTCTCCTTTTATTGACTTTTTCTTATTCTTTGACCCTCAGATCATAGTTTCAGCAACAGAGACCAGAAGCAGAGACAAATCAAACCTTCGTTAAACTGATCTTATGAGCTGGGTATACAACCTTTTATGGACATTTTCATTTCCCTTGGACATATAGCTAAAAGGAGAATTGCTGAATCCTGTGGTCAGTTCATGTTAATCTTTTGAAGAAACTGCCAAACTGTTTTCCAAAGTGGTTGCATGTTGTTTTATATCCCCACCAGCAGTGTATGAGGGTTTTGCTTTCTCACACGATTGCAACACTTTGTCTTGGAGTCTTTCATGTCTGGCCATTCTGAGTATCATGTTGCATCTTTGGTTAATTCTTAAGAGTTGAAAACATGAAGCAGTCCAAATGTCCATCAATAGGTGAACGGATGGACTAACTGGTGTAACCATACAATGAACTACTCAGCAATAAAATAACAGGCTACTGATGCCCACAAATTTCAAAAACATTCAGCTGACACAAAGGATTACTTATTGTATAATTCCATTCATGTGAAATTCTAGAAAAGATAAAAATAATCCACAGGGTTGAATGTGAGATCAATGGTTGCAGTTAGCGGTAGGAGTAGATCTGACTGGGAAGAGGCATAGGAAACATTTTGAGTGCTGGAAAGTTGTACATCTTGGTAGCAGTGGTGGTTATATAGACTCAGACATTTATCAAATTGCACGGAACTCAGGGCTTCTCTGGTGTTCCAGTGGTTAGGATCCCATGCTTCTACTCCATGCAAGGGGCACAGGTTTGATTCCTGGTCGAGAACTAAGATTCCACATGCTGTGTGGTGAGGAGCCTCCCCGTCCCCCAAAAAGGCATGGAACTTGAACTTTACATTAAAATAGATATATTTTATCAGTAAAATTTATTTTTAAAATGTGGTTCTGAAGAAAGAATGAAGATAGTAGACTAAAACTTGTTAAAGGAACAATTTTAAAAATTTCAAATGGCTGTGCTTGGTTTTCATTGCTCTGCAGGCTTCTCTCTAGCTACAGTGAGCAGGGGCTGCTCTCTAGTTGCAATGTATGTGCTTCTCATTGCAGTGGTTCCTCTTGTTGCAAAGTAGAGGCTCTAGGGCTGTCAGCCATCAGTAGTTGGGGCTCCTGGGCTCTAGAGCACAGGCTCAATAGTTGTGGCTCAGGGGCTTAGCTGCTCCATGATATGTGGGGTCTTCCTGAATCAGGGATTGAACCTGTGTCTCCTGCATTGGCAGGCAGATTCTTTACCACTGAACCACCAGGGAAGCCCTTAAAGAAACAATTTTTAAGATAGCAGGTCTAACCCCATTAGAAAGCAGCAATTGATCAGAGCCTGGGCCCTGTGGAGGACAGCTCTATCACTATTTTTTAAGGGGTAGCAAGTACAGATGCACTGGTAACACACATATGCCCCAGAGGTGTAAGGCAAACCCCAGAAAGATTTAGAAGCCTGATATCAATGATGTTTTTAGAAGTTTAGTGAACTAGGAATGCTGAGTCAGCCCTGTAAAGTAAGGGACAATTTATTTAAATTCACACTTGACACCACAAAGAGGTATAACACTTAGTGGACCTCTATGCATTAGGAAGGCAGTTTGGAACACACTTGGAAATTCTACTGTGAACAGTTTCCAATTCTGAGTGAAGCTCAGATCAAGAGCTTGGCAGCAGGCCCAGTGAGGTTGCAAGATTTCCTCCAGATGAAACTGCAAGATGCTTCAGCTCTTGCTGTGTTAGGACAGGAGGGAGATGGGATGCTGTGTGGAGTGGACTTCAGTCTCCAATAGATTTACAAAGGCCCCATTTGGGAGGAAGACCATGACTTCTGTGGCAGAAAACTATTTCACTATATCACTGGAGAAATAGATTCTGTGGCAACACACTCTAATGAAGACCAACCTCATCACCACCATGTGGTCCTTGACCAGTGACAGCCATCCTCAGATGGATTATCAGGTTCATTGACTGCTGCTGCATCTCATCATATTGTGGAAATGATCTATTTGGAATTGGGCCCTGGAAAGTCCATAAAGTAAAATGTGTAAGTGGGGAGTCCAGAGCCCTATGTCATTCATGGGGACCTCCCTATGACCACTGGCTGAGGAGGAGACAACTCAGGCCTGGTTCACAGATACATCAGCACCATATGAAAGGCACCACCGATACGTGGAGCCCCCATTTTGTGAAGACCTTCCTAGTGGTCAAAGCTATGAGCAGGATACTTGGAAATCTGCTTTATGTATGAGGAGGGATGCCTGGGAACATAGGCATGAATCAATTTCTTGGCAGAAGTTAACTCACTTGTCTGGTTGTTAGAATCCCAACAGGACACAAAACTGGGACACCAGGGACAAGGAAATGTGAAGGAAAGGCGATGTGGTTGAACTTGGTACTTTGGTCATGGACATAAAGCATGTGGAGTTTTGTGTTTCACACTGATGCCTAAAAGAGACAGAGAAAGCAAACAGGACAGAGAGGCTCATTTTGTGCAAACACAATATATTTTAAGGCAGAGAAAGTGTAGTGATGGAATCATGATCATGGGTAAGTCCACTAGTATTAACATTTATCTGCTTCCCAGAAGCAGTCAGTCTGACACACAAGAAAGTGGCCTGTTGACTGTTCCTAAATTTTACTGTATGTACTTGTGACCCAATGACAGGGTCCTCAATGAAATCCAGCTTCTATATTTTTGATATTACAAAGATAAGCCCTTCATAAGCTGTCCCTCTATTTTGGTCCATAAGGTATCGCGATCAATTAACCACTTCCAAAGACTTCTGTAGGTCAAGCAATTCTGATTACCACAATGACCTTGAGCCCAACGTAGTTGTAATGGATGAGGTAGGCACATGGCCACTGGAACATGATCATTACCACAAGGCCCTTAAGGAGGGACCATTAACCAAGCAGTTAGAAGTCCTACTAGGTCAACAGTCAGACTTGCAGGGGTCCTGGGTCAGAGAGAGTTCGGTGAGAGACAGCTGGTGGCCTTCTCCCTGGGGCCTTTCAGACTTTCTGGCCTTGGGACAATGGGTGAACTGGGGAGCCCAGGGAAAAGTTGGGGGCCAACTGGGTCCTGGACACCTGGCTCCCTCAGTGATGATTGCTGGACAAAGCCTGGGGACCTGACTCTGAGGGCCCTGCCAGCTGAGATCTGCCTCCTCAGCCAGGCGTGGGCACTGGTGGGAAGACCCAGACTAGGTGCTGGACAAAAACTCTCAATCTGGGTGACCAGTCCATACAGGGAACCCCTGTTCTTAAGCAGGGCCTGGACCTCAGAGGGTGAAAGTCAAGGGTCAGGGCCTTAAACAAATAAAGTGAGGGATAGTAATGCTGCTGTGCTTACAGGGGTTGCTAAGTATTAAAAGCTGCAAGGAGGAATGGAGACAGAATTAAATGCCTCCTCTTTTCTTTCTTCTTAACAGAAAATAACATTAAAAAAACATTTATTTATTTGTCTTTGGCTGCTCCGTCTTTATTACTATGTGTGGGCTTTGTCTAGTTGAAGAAATCAGGGGCTACTGTCTTGTGGTAGTGTGTGGGCTTTCCATTTCGGTGGCCTCTCTTGTGGAGCACAGGCTCTATGATACATAGGCTCAGGAGTTGCAGCTCACAGGCTCTAAAGCACAAGCTCAGTGATTGTGGTGCTCAGGCTTAGCTGCCCCAAAGCATGTGGAATCTTCCCTGACCAGGGGTTGAACTAGTGTCCCCTGCATTGAAAGGGAGATTCTTAAACATTAGACCACCAGGGAGGCCCTGACATTTGTTTCGTTAGAGGTTTATAGGCTCACTGTGACCTGACCATGACTTGACCATGATCTGACCTCAAGAACTCATATTTTTCTAGGTTGCTGGGGATCCCATCACCCAGCAGTTTCTCAGGGACCTGGCAGAAGTGTCTTCTAGTCCCTCTTGGAGGTAAAAATTGGGGGAATTGGTGAGTAAATTACTCATGATAAATCTACATCAACAACCATATTTCCTTCCGTATTTATATTATGCCAGGGCATTTCTGATATCTTAGTACTGGCCTCTGCTCAGTTCAGCTTTCAGCTAATTAACTAAACAGAAACAAAGGTACTGACAGATCAACAAAATCAAAATCTTGCTCACTGTAAAAGCTAATAGACACACTTCTACCAAAATGGAATAAGAAAACAGAATTTATTGATATTATTAATGAAAAATTCAATGTAAGCACAGAGAGGATTTCAGTTAGTAAGAACCTATAACTTGATGTCAATACATCATATAAATTACTAGAAAACCAGCCTACTCAAACTTCCTGGATTATCTATGAAGCAGGGGCTTCCCTTGTGGCTCAGTGGTAAAGAATCTGCCTGCCAATGAAGAAGATACAGGTTCGATCCCAGATCCCATATACTGTGGAGCAACTAAGCCCATACACTGCAACTACTGAGCCCATGCTTAAGAGTAACTCTGAGCCTATCAGCCGAGGCTACTGAAGCCCACATGCCTAGATCCCATTCACCACAAGAGAGGCCACCTCAAGAAGAAGCCTGTAACTAGTGTAGCCCCTGATTGCCATAACTAGAGAAAGCCCATGCAGCATTGAAGACCCATCACAGCCAAACATAAAACAAATGAAATTATTTTTAAAAAAATTAACAAAAGTCTATAAAGCGGTGTGCAGAAATGTGAGTCCTATGGTATCTTCTGTGCTGCTACTGCTGCTAACCGTGTCCGACTGTGTGTGACCCCATAGACGGCAGCCCACTAGGCTCTGCCATCCCTGGGATTCTCCAGTCAAGAATACTGGAGTGGGTTGCCATTTCCTTCTCCAGTGATGACAGTGAAAAGTGAAAGCAAAGTCGCTCAGTCGTGTCCGACTCACAGCGACTCCATGGACTGCAGCACCAGGCTCCTCCGTCCATGGGATTTTCCAGGCAAGGGTACTGGAGTGGGGTGTGAGTTGCTAATCCTTCTCAGGGTGTCGCCTAGCTTCTGGAATGGATGTGGTGCATCGGGTCTCCAAGCTAATGGCCACTTCCTGCACAACTTGTTTGACTGGCATGATTTCAGTGCTGCGGTGGAGCATGCTGATGTTTTGTGCATGTTCAGATAGTCTGGATCTCTTCAAGCTATATTATAACAATCCAGGAGTAAAACTGAATGTGTAGTGCTGTCTGCTCCATGGTAATGAAAAATTTTCCTTTTTCCTGAGAAGGATACAAAGAACACATTTGTGAAATCAAAGGCTGCATATTATGTATCTTAGGGCATGAAAATCTGCATTAGAAACAATGCCATGTGTGCAAATTGGATCACTACTTGACTGAGCTTGTGTCCAGTCTATAGTCATTCTCTAGGCTACGTTGGGCTTCTACACCATCTATGCTACTATTAAACAGGATTATGATAGGAATAGTCACCTTGCCAGTCTTTGCTGCTGCTGCTAAGTCGCTTCAGTAGTGTCCGACTGTTCGACCCCATAGACGGCAGCCCCCCAGGCTCCCCCGTCCCTGGGATTCTCCAGGCAAGAACACTGGAGTGGGTTGCCATTTCCTTCTCCAATGCATGAAAGTGAAAAGTGAAAGTGAAGTCGCTCGGTCATGTCTGACTCTTAGCGACCCCATGGACTGCAGCCTACCAGGCTCCTCCGTCCATGGGATTTTCCAGCCAAGAGTACTGGAGTGGGGTGCCATTGCCTTCTCCTTGCCAGTCTTTAAGAACACACTAATCTCTGCCACCCTCCCTGCTGAGCCCCTTACCTGGAATGCAACATACATACATACATACATATATATATATATATATTTTTTTTTTTTTTCATTTACTATCTTACCTGGGGAGTAAGTTTCAGAGCCATCCATCTGGCCTCCTCACTATAGTGGCCCTTAACCAAAGACCAGGGTTCCAATGCAGGGGTTACTCTAATGGCCGAGAATGTCAATCCTGTCCAACAGCAGTCTCTTCCACCAGGGCTGATTTGGCCACTACTGAACATCTAAAATAAGAGACAAAGACTGAGTCCCCAGTATAGCACCATTACTAGGAGAGACCAACTAGCATTTGACTATTTTGTCCCTCAAAAGGACAATGTTTGTCCTCACAGGAAAATCTAATATTCCAGGCATGTGTTTTCTTTCCTGCCTCCAGGGCTTCAGCCAGCACCACTATCCAAAGGCTTACAAAATGTCTGGTCAGCCAGTATGCTATCCCACATACACTGCATCAGTCCAGAGGACCCATTTTGCATTAAAGGATGTGCAAGACTATGTCCAGCACAAAAGGACCCACTGCATGTACCAGTAGCTGCTTCTGCAAGAGAGCTTTGGAACAGCCTCGTGAAAGCACAGTTGAAGCCCCAGCTCAGAAGCAATATTCTGCCAGGACAGGGTGCTGCCCTTCAGAGTGCAGTCTATGAAATGGACAAAGGCAGCGCTGTGTTCTCAAAGTGGAAGAACCCAGCAGTGAGGGTAGGCCTCACCAACCACCACTACCAAAGACCCTCCAGGGGCCCTTGTGCTTCCTGGACACTCCACTCCAGGCTGCAGAGTTAAAAGGTCTTGAACCCCACAGGAGACATACATTTCACCAGGGACAGAGCGTTTCCCACTTAATTAATAAAGACAAGACACAACTTGAGGATTGTGCTCCTTATAACCAGGGACCAGCAGGAAAGAGGAACTGTTGTCTATGCAGGTTATCTGATACATCATGAGAATGGGCTGCCATCATATGTGGGGCAGAGAATCTGAGTTGATGCAGGTAACTTGAGATCCTCCTTGGTGTTTCCTTGCCCACTTGTGATGGTAACTGGAGAAACACAGTGGCTTGGGTGTGAGAAGAGCATGGGTGACCAGGGCCCAGAGCCCTTAGGAATGAGGATCTTGCTCACGCTGATGTCAGCAATGGTGGTAGCTGTGAGAATCTGGAATGCGTAATACGTGAGAGCAAACAGTTGCAACAGGAGGGCTGTAGTTCTTCCTGATTTCCCTCTTCTTAGTCTCTCTCTAGACAAATCCAACCTTGGAAGGGATGCTCTGTGCAGTTTTGGAGCTGAACCACCCAGATCTCTCTTCCAGGAACAACCTGCTGTCCAGAGGCAGGGACTCCCTCCCCTTGCCAGCTTGTCCAGAGTTGGTCTCAGGGGAAAAGGGCTTCTTCACCTGAGATCACTCTCTCCTCAGGGCAGCCTGCCTCTACTGACTGACAGCTCAGGGTTGTAAGGGCCTGAATGTCATGGCCAAATATGACAATATTTTACGAGTGCTTCTGTTCGGAGCCTCTGCTGGTCTGGCCAATGTCTCCACAACCTACAGTGCAGTTTTGACTTTTCCTCTGACAAATCCATTCCTTTCTCTTCTCCCATTACTTCATGTTGATTCTCAATAAACATCTTGCACCCCAAACTTCACCTCAGTATCTGCTTCCCGAGGCCCCAACTTATGACACAGTCTGACCTTGCTGTCAGTGAGGAGCAGCACTTGGGTTGTAATAATGAACACAACTTGAACCAGCTGAAACAAACATGGGGATTTATTATAAGGATATTTGTGATATCTCACAGAAAATCCAATAATCAAGGCAAGAAAATGGCAGAGATAAACCCAGACTTCAATACAAGAACCAGATCCTGGAACCCAGCCAGGATGCTCATTACTTGGCTTCCGTGGTGGCTTCACACTTCTCTCATTGCAGCTATGCCTCCTCATGTGGTAGAAAACACAGCCACTGACACCACTCACATTTATGTACCAAAGCTTCAGTTGTTAACATTATATAGACAAATAAGAGAGTCCTAGCTTTCCAGAAGCTTCCTAATGGGAAAGATAAAACATGCAACGATTTTTATCACCAGTGAAATACATGTACAGGTTCACATAGGCTGAATAGGTATTAACAAGGAACAAGGGCATTTCAGTGGCAGTGGATCGACAAAAAAGCACACACACACAAAAGCATAAAGAGAGACTGTAGAACTCTCAAGTAGTTTAAGGACACAAAAACAAAACAAAACCAAGACTGTAAGAGGAAAGATAAAGTATTCAGAAATTATGAACAGGTATGGTTTTGTATAAAAGTACTCATATACCATGAGGATATTACAGCTTAAGTCCACAATTGTATGTGTGTGTGTGTGTGTGTGTACGCATATGTGCTCAGTCATGTCCAGCTCTTTGCAACCTCATGGACTGTAGCCCACCAGGCTCCTCTGTCCATGGGATTTGTCAGGTAAGAATACTGGAGTGGGTTGCCATTCCTTCTCCAGGTGGATCTTCCTGATCCAGGGACCAAAGCCATGTTTCCTGTGTCTCCTACATTGGCAGGCGGATTCTTTACTGCTGAGCCACCTGGGAAGCCAAGTCTACAATTAGCCACATGGTATTTCAATAGAAGAGTGTATAATCAGAATTGCATCTTAAAATAACTAGTATATATGTAAGTGCAAAAAATGAACTGAAAAGATGAAAAGGGCAAAAAATATGCATACAGCTGCAAAGTCATGGCTGAATTAGTTAATTGGCATGCAGGACAGCACTAGGTGCTCAGCATCTGAAAACTTGTTGGTATCATGTTTGTAGGCTAACAAACTCAATGAAATTGACAATCTGGGCACATACTGGAGTAAACGACCAAATGACTGAGATCTTGAGTGTAGAGTCCAAATGTCTATGGATGTATACTTTGCTATGTGATGCAGATATTGGTAGATATGTCTGGTATTCTTTGGGTTCATTTCATCTCAGAGTTCTGTATGTGATCAAAAAGTCACATGAAATAAAAATGTCAGGAACATATAGATCCATACAGATAATGGTGCCTGAAAATATCAAAGCCCACAAAGAAAAGCTGAACACAAGGCAATCCTGGTATAGGTCTCAGAATTCCTAGATAGGACCTCCAGAAGATCCACTATTTAGTGTAAGGAATATAATAGAAAGTATGCTCTGCAGGATTGCTTCCACATCAATGGAGGAACCTGGGTGGTGAAAGAGGAAAGGGAAGGAGATGCTCCTCCTCAAGTATTCCATCTAAATCTCACTTATTGAGCTTCACAAAACCATAAGTAAATTCAGCCTAACTTGAAAATTGGCTTTCTTGATGCAGCATTTGTAGTAGGAATCAGTGAGGGAAAATATATTTTTGTGGTTTATCAAGGTGTGTTTAAAAACATAACACTAAGAATCTCTAATTTCAGAATCAGAGGCCTCTTGTGACCCTTCAGAAGACAGAATGCCAAGTGAGTTCTACACCACACACTTGGGAGGTGGAACATCAGGTATTTTGATAAACAAAACCCCTGCTGCCAGCATCAGCCCTGGCACAGGATGACTGACATCAGACCCTTAGGAAACACATTCGCCCTTGGGATTCAATCAAAAGGCCAGTGAAGTTTCATTATCTCAAAAAGGAAGTTCTAAGATTAACTGCTTAATAGTTCAAAAATAATCTAGAACAGGAGTGAGCAAAACTAGGAAGTTTTTAAACAGACTCCTGGGCCCAATCCAAGACCCAACAAGCCAATCACTGTGCTGAGGAAAGAGACCCAGGATAGATGGAAAAGAAAAAATGGAAAACAACAACAACAACCCACAAAGTAAAACACCATACTGTAACCACTTGCTCTTTTACAAACGTCTGTTTCACCAACCTGGTAAAATGACCTTAAGGTATTAGGGAGAAAAGTAGGAAGTCCACAAATTTATGTATGAATAAAAATTTGGGAAATAGGACTTTGCTGAAATTCTGGTACAACAGTTCATGAAATTACGCTAATTTATTTAATATTCCAATTTTCCAACAATGATGCAAAATTGTACGTAAAGAAAAAAATACTGCTAGAATCAAAGGTACCAAACACCACACTGTTAAAATGACTTGTACATGAGAGAAGGCCTGATTTTTCCAAGTACGGAAACTAGACTTTTCTGAATTTCACCACCATACAAAAAACATAGTTGATTTTGTCAAACAACATTATATAGAGATTGCTACAAAAGTCTAAATAAATCTAGGCATGGGTCATGCATTTTCAGAAGGAACCACCCTTATAAAATGGTAAGCACACATAGGAAATTTCTCCTGTGCATGATACAACAGTTTAAAGGCAAGTGAAACACAAACACTTCCAATGATGAAATAATAAAAAGCTTGTTTTCTGATACCTGTCTGGTAATCACAGAAATCTGCAGGAAGGCAAATAGGCTTCCTGGGATACATAAAAAATATGGTTCTCACCACAAAATCCTCTACATTTTATATTCTCTGGATAGTGACTCTCAGATACTAGTTTTTTCATCTAATTTTTACAGGATATTTTACGAAACACCAAAACATAATAGCAGCACACAATATTCATAATTCATCACAGTAAATTAAAAAACAAGTTGTACTTGGGTGACATAGCACTTAAGATACACACACTGGATGCATGGAGGCACCTTGTTACACAAGGAGGGCATTCTGTTTCAAGTTAATGTCAC
Organism: Neotragus pygmaeus; assembly: GCA_006410875.1. Lineage (NCBI taxonomy): Eukaryota > Metazoa > Chordata > Mammalia > Artiodactyla > Bovidae > Neotragus > Neotragus pygmaeus. The sequence continues at coordinate 527,129 of SJYV01018944.1, forward strand.
TGAGCAGGAGTGCAGAGCCACAGTGGCCACTCCTCACAATTCACTCATGGTATTCTGCAGTTCTACACTAGAATACTTATTAACCAGGTTTTATATAAACTGTTTCTCAGAGTCTAGGATCCAAAAGACTTTATATAATGTTGGCTTTTGCTACTAAAGAGAAAGGTCAGTGACAACAATAGAGCCTTCTATAAACTAACAAATCATAAGGAAATGTGTTGATATTACATGCTACTTATTGAGCAGTAAGACATGTCCTATGAATTACCATTTTTATAGTATTATTAAAATAGAAAAACCAGTGGCACATGGTATGTCTTGATAGACATCAGAGGCACTACAAGGCATGTACATCTCATGCTCCCAATTACATTACCATATGTAATTCCAAAATACAAAACACAGCCTGTGACACAGGAAAATAAGCCATAATTATATACCATGGAGAAATTTTGTATTCCAAAGACTCAATTTATTCACATTTTTAGAAACTTCATACTTGAGCCTTAATATAATTTAGAACCAGTTATTTTTGGGACCCATGTCTATAAAGAGTTAATGGCTTTCCATTATAGCATTATATCTAGGGGCATGTATTTCTAATGTCTCTAAATTCTTAGGTATACCCACAGGATACAATATGGTGGGGTTACTTGCCGAAGATTGTCCCATATTTAGTATTTTCAAAGAATTCATTCCTGAGGGCATCTTCTTATGTACAATGAGCTGTTATTTCTTGATGAAAATATCACCTCACTTGCTGTATTCATGAAGTTTTCCTTAACTCACTGGAATAGGGTTCATTTTCAGTGGTAATTTTTCCAAAGCTTTCTGATAGTCACAGTATCCATCTGTACTGTTAATTTTCTACTGTAAAAGGTTTGACTATGGTTTGAAATGTTTTTGAAATCCACTGCAATTCATAGGGTCATTCTCCCCCTATGGATTCTAATATAATAAACACATCAGTCTGCTGAAAGCTTTCCCTATAACATAACCTATTTAGAGTTTCTAACTTAAAAGTGTATTCAGACATATAATGTGATGTAACTATTATCTGAAAGATTTACCATAACTGATGAGGTAAGATCTCTGTCAAAGACTAACATTAATACCATTCTTAGGATTTCTTTACTGTATGAGTTCTCCGATGATTAATGAGCTGTGACTTTTGGGAGAAGGCTTTCCCACATTCACTGCATTGAAAAGGTTTCTCTCCTGTATGGATTCTCTCATGATTAACAAGCTGTGACTTCTGAGAGAAGGCCTTTCTACATTCACTGCAACTGTAGGGTCTCTCTCCTGTGTGTGTCCGCTGATGTGGTATGAGGTGTGACTTCCGAGAGAAGGCTTTTCCACAGTCGCTGCATTCAAAAGGTTTCTCTCCTGTATGTGTCCTCTGATGATTTATGAGACTTGACCTCTCCCTGAAGGCTTTCCTACATTCACTGCATTCATAAGGTTTTTCTCCTGTATGAGTTCTCTGATGTCTAATTAGTTCAGATTTTTCAAAGAAAGCTTTTTGACAAAGACTGCATCCATATGGTTTCTCTCCTGTGTGAATTCTCTGGTGAGTATTGAGCTGTGACTTCTGGGAGAAGGCTTTTTCACAGTCCCTGCATGCATAAGGTTTTTCTCCTGTATGGGTTCTCTGATGTGTTGCAAGGCTTGACTTTTCACCAAAGGCTTTCCCACATTCACTGCATTCATAGGGTTTCTCTCCTGTGTGTGTCCTCTGATGTGATATGAGATGTGACTTCTGACAAAAGGCTTTTCCACACTCACTGCACACATATGGTTTTTCTCCTGTATGAATTCTCTGGTGATTAGTGAGGCTTAATTTTTCACTGAAAGCTTTCCCACATTCACTGCACTCGTAGGGTTTTTCACCTGTATGAGTTCTCTGATGTCTGACAAGCTGGGATTTCCTACTGAAAGCCTTCCCACACTTAGTGCATACAAAGGGTTTCTCTCCTGTGTGTGTCATCTGATGTGATAAGAGGTGAGATTTCTGGGAAAAGGCTTTCCCACACTGAATGCATCCATGAGGCTTCTCTCCTGTATGGGTTCTCTGATGGTTAATAAGACTAGACCTCTCTCTGAAGGCTTTCCCACATTCACTGCATTCATAGGGTTTCTCCCCAGTATGAATTGTTTGATGTCTAATTAGCTCTGATTTCTCAAAGAAGGCTTTTCTACAATTGCTACATCCATAGGGTTTTGTTCCTGTATGGGTCCTGTGATGTGTGACAAGCTGTGACTTCCTGCTGAAGGCTTTCCCACATTCTCTACATTCAAAGGGTTTTTCTCCTGTATGAATCCTTTGATGATTGATGAGATTTGACTTTTCACTAAAGGCCCTCCCACATTCAGTGCATCCATAGGGTTTCTCTCCTGTGTGTGTTCTCCAATGTGATATGAGATGTGACTTCCGGGAGAAGGCTTTCCCACACTCACCACATTCATATGGTTTCTCTCCTGTATGTGTCCTCTGATGGGATGTCAGCTGTGACTTTTGGGAGAAGGCTTTCCCACACTGGCTACAATTGTAAGGTTTCTCTCCTGTATGAGTTCTATGATGTGTAATAAACTGTGACTTCTGGGGAAAAGTTTTGCCACATTTACCACAGCCATAGGCTATTTCTCTTATATGTCTGCTCTGATGTTTAATGAGACTTGATTTCTTACTGAAGCGTTTCCTACATTCACTGCATTCATAGAGCTTCTCCCCTGAACGACTTCTGTGATATATGATGATCTGTGACTTCTTATAGCTAATTTTATCACATGCATAGTATTTTAACCAAGTATCAGTTTCCTCAGTCTTGGTTTGTAGAAATAATTTATCAAATATGTTTAAGTCAGCTGGTTCCATTCTTTCATAGTTTGCTTTCGGAATTAGAAAATCTAAATGATGTTTTAAAATTAATCCATCTATGTCACCTTCTTTGTTTGATTTCCTTAAAGGAATAAAGTTCATGCTCAGATTAAACTTTTTTCCAAGTGCATCACATTCATGATCTTGTTTCATATTTTTAAACTTCTTGTTATCCTTGTGCCAAGTCATGTGACCATTTACTTGAAAGATTTGATCTATGAAGAAAAAAAAAGTCCTATAAGTCCTTTCATAGTTGTGTTTATTGAATAAAAACCTAGAAATGCTACTTGATGGAATTAAGGCCTTTTAATGTTTAGTTTCCTAGTATGACTGCAATGTCTAATCTCTAGGTATTGAAAAACACTTTAAACACTGTAAACAAGAACAGAAAGCAGGCAATAGATTAAGTTTAAATGAAACTGACCACCAACTTGGGGCAAAGGGAGTAATTGCTGAACAGGCTACATGGGCTCACTCCACAGGTCCGCAGTGTCACCTGCCCCGCTTCAGCCACACTCAGAAGACACTGCAGCTCAGGTCAACTGTGGGGCCCAACCAGCGTGCCCACATCTCTCCACTGAGAGATGGAGAGATGGGCTGAAAGTGCATTCTTGGGCCATGTGCTGGGATGCCAGATACTCTGGAGCCTTAATATTCCCTGGGGCAATACTCAGTCACTGAGAGACAGGAGACAGAGGGTGGTACTAGCTTTCTGGTTCCTCAGAGGGTTCCCAGAAGCACACCGTTCATGCATTCCTCTCTCACCCCATCTCACTTCCCCTTCTCCCACTAACACTGTGGAGATCACAGTCCCACTAAGTATCTCAGGGTCTGCTTTTGAGGGACCTTGAATTAAGTCAGTGTCATACAACAGAAAACGAGGAGGAGGGCCCAGCTCTGCAGAGCAGTGCTAGATGCTTGGTGGTGCCACATAACTCACAAAAGAAGATGAGAACTGGGATCTACACTAACTAGTAATTTGGGAAGTTCAGACTAGGCTTAGTTTTAAGTGGGAATAGAGAAGTCTTTCAAAAAATGTTTTCCAAAGGTAAAAAAACTTAGTAAAAAAAAAAAAAATAGAAAAGAGGTAATTCCATTTGCTCCATGTCTAAGCTACAGAGAAAGCACAACAGAACTTGACCGACTAAGGGGAGAAGTGGACCAACAGTTTGGGAGGAATAGTAATTCACTTTCTGACATAATAAGGCTGAACAGAGAGGGTTTCACATCAGAGACACCCAAAGTGGGGAAAAATAAAGCCCTGATGGTCAAGCACAGGTGTCTTTGACCACAGAGAGAAGGGAGGACAGAAGGAGATTAACCACATCAGGGGACAGAATACCCAACAAGAAGTCAACGTCCCAGTTGGGAAAGACTGGGAATAACATCATGGGCCAAACCAGCTGGAAACATTTCACTTTAAGCTACGAGCAAAGAAGCCACATGTACTTCAAGCTATGAGCAAAGAAGCCACATGTAATGTTGATTCACTTCAGTAGCTCATGTTAACTGTTCTGAATCACCATTAAAGGTTTGAGATTTTGAAAAGAGCCCTCTTGGATGTCAACCACCACCAGCTGAGAATGACTTCCACCTTCTCTCCTCTGCCTGGTCTTCATATACTCACCTAATGAGTCTGAACTTGGAATTTCTCCATCTCCTGTCCATGGCTCTTCTCCTTGCTCCAACTTAAGGATGACACCAGGTTTCATAACTTCATACCCTGTTCAGGGAAAATCACAAAGACCTTGGCCCCTACTGCATGGCCTTTGAGGCCTCTGAAGAAGAAGCAAGGTTTGGAATTAGCTGACCCAGTGAAGCCACCCACATGAATACCAACAAAGTAAACAATCCTCAGAGGAATGGTAACAGTCTCCCCAGTGGATAATATGGTTTAAGAATCTTTGACTTCTATAACTCAAGTCCAAAACCATAAACCCTTCAGAGGCTCTGTAGTTGGTCTGCCCTGGTTCAAATTCAGGCTCTTTCATTTCCTAGCTGTCAGGCCTTGGGAAAAATACTTAACTCTTTTCTTTGTTTCAATTTCCTCATTAGAAGAAAAAAAAAAGGTGCAACACACCTGCCACACAGGATTGCTCTTATGATTGAATCAATATAAGAACAATATGTGAAATTCGGTAAATTACATGCCTCAGGAGCTTTGTTGCTGTTCAGTCACTCAGTCGTGTCCGACTCTTTGCAACCCGATGGACTGCAGTATGCCAGGCTTCCCCGTCCTTCACCATCTCTCAGAGCTTGCTCAAACTCATGTCCACTGAATCAGTGATGCCATCATCTTTCCCAGCATCAGGGTCTTTTCTAATGAGTTGGCTCTTCACATTAGGTGGCCAAAGTATTGGAGCTTCAGTTTCAGCATCAGTCCTCCAGTGAATATTCAGGATTGATTTCCTTTAGGATTGACTAGTTTGATCCTTTTGCAGTTCAAGCGACTCTCGAGTCTTCTCCAGCTCCACAGTTCAAAAGCATCAATTCTCCAACACTCAGCCTTCTTTATGGTCCAACTCTCACTCACATCGATATATGACACTAGAAAAACCATTGCTTTGACAATATGGACCTTAGTTGGCAAAGCCTCAGGAGCCTCACTACCACTATTGCTATTAGCTTCAGAGGCAGCACAATGAAATTAAGACTTCATTATTGGAAGGCAAGGTTCAAATACTTTCCCTGGGGCTGTCATAGTCCAAGAACTTTGATCTCTAAAATTTAGGCCCAAAATCATTAAAAAATTTACAAGTCCCAGAACTCTCAGAAACTAAAAAAGAACAAGCAAGGTACTAGACACAATATGAGGTCTTCTGGGAAGTTTTTCTTTTTTTGGCCATGCCACAAAGCTCTCAGGATCATAGTTCCCTGACCAGGGATTGAACCCAGGCCCCCCTGAAGCAGAAGCACAGAGTTCTAACTGTTGGACTGCCAGGGAAGTCCTGGGTAGCTTTTCTTACCTAGGGACACGAGACTGCTATAATTCTCCAACATGACATCCTTGTATAAGTCCTTCTGATAGGGGTCCAGTAGCTGCCATTCCTTCTGGGTGAAGTCCACAGATAAATCTTCAAATGAGAATGACCCCTGTAAGAGCACAATCCTAGTGAATCAGAAGCAGGAATCACTAGGTGATATAGGAAACAAGTATCAGAGCTTAAACACATCATTCTTATCATGACAAGTTACAGAATGTCTATTGGGTCCCAACTTTTGCACTCTATTTTGTGGGATAAAAGGCAATTATGCATTCTTTCATCCTCTCATTTACATGAGAACTGAAATACATGACAAAATTTTCCAAACCACTAACAAAGTTTTCACTGAATGTCAAATTTGGCACCAGAAGAGGCGGCAACAAAAGAAAGATAATAAAACAATATCCTCAAAAACTTCTTAGGTTGTAGAGATATACAAATGTGTACACTTATAAATAAAGCAAGTTGCTTTAAGAGTTGAGGCAGAAAGGCCAGTGAGGGCATGACATGGGTCAGAGAGGGAGCCCAGCACTCCATCTATGGTCATATCAGTCTCTACTGAAGATGTGATGCATGGAATAAAGTTTTAGGAAATTAGTAGTGGTTTCCATAGAAAAGGGGGAGCAAAAGCATTCTGAGTGACAGCAGGTCCAAAATGGGGACCCAAACTGCTAGGGTAACACAGTATAAACAGTTCAGTCAGACAAGGTCCCAGGGTACCTTGTAGTGACTGGACTGCAGGCCACAGTGGGAGCAAGGCAGATGTGGTTACCACATCTCCTCACTGTTGACAATTAGCCTTTTACAGGATGGAAGTGATATAACCTAATTTACGTTGCTGAAAGATATCCAGATATTTTAAAATTTAATTTTATTTATTTATTTTTATTTTTGATTGCTCTAGATCTTTGTTGCTGTGTGTGGCCTTTCTCTTGCTACAGTGCTCAGGCTGCTAAGTGTGGTGGCTTCTCCTGTTGCAAAGCACAGGCTCTAGGGCACATGGGCTTTTGGTAGTTGTGGCATGCAGGCTCTAGAGCAAGCAGGCTTAAGTAGTTGTGGCTCACAGGCTCTGGAGTGTAGGCTCTGTAGTTGTGGTGCATGGGCTCAGTTACCCCATGCATGAGGAATCTTCCCAGACTGGGGATTGAACCCCTGTCTCCTACATTAGCAGGCAGATTCTTAACCAATGGACCACTAGGGAAGTCGTGGTATCTGGATTTTAAATCACGATGGATTTCTGTCCCAAAGTCTCCTAAAATGACAAGAAAGCACAAACATACTCTTTCAAAAATTCAAAATACCACCAGAAAATAAGAAACTTGACTGTAAACAGCACATCACACACTTGGAGAGTGATGAAAGGGAAAAACCTACAATCAAGAATACTCTGCCTACCAAGCAATCTTGTTCAGATTTGACAGAAATCAAAAACTTTACAGACTAAAGAAAACCTAAAAGAATTCAGCATCACCAAACCAGCTTTACAACAAATGACAAAGGAATGTCTCAAGGTAAAAAAGAAAACTAAGAAACGAGAAAGTCCACAAGTAAAGGCAAATACACAGTAAAGCTGGTAATCCACACACAAAGCTGGTAAGAAGGTTAAAAGACAAAGCTGGTAAAATCATTTATCAATAAGCAGTTAAAGGATCATAAAATAGATGTAAAATATGGTAACAACAGTAATTGTGAGGGGAAAGTAAAAGTGAAAATGAAGTCGCTCAGTCGTGTCTGACTCTTTGCGACCCGGTGAACTGTAGCCCACCAGGTTCCTCCATCCTTGGGATTCTCCAGGCAAGAATACTGGAGTGGGTTGCCATTTCCTTCTCCAGGGGAACTTCCCAACCCAGGGATCGAACCCAGGTCTCCCACATTGCAGGCAGATGCTTTAACCTCTGAGCCACCAGGGAAGCCCTGTGAGGGGAAGAGAACATAAATGCAGGCTTTTAAAAATGCATTTGAAATTAAAAGATGAGCAACTTAAAGTGATCACATATATACAGATTGCTATACAAAGACCTCATGGTAACCACAAATCAAAACATCTGTAATAGATATACATACCAGAAAAGAAAAAGGGATACAAGCCTAACATTAAAGAGAGTCATCTAATCACAAGAGAAGAGAACAAAAGATGGGAAAAAGGAGACCTACAGAAACAAATCCAGAACTTCTCTGTTACAAGACAAAAGAGGACACTATATAATGATTAAGGGATCAATCCAAGAAGAAGATATAATAATTGTAAATACATATGCACCTAACGTAGCACCTCAATGTATAATGCAAATGTTAACAGACATAAAGGGAGAAACTGACAGTAACACAATAATGTGCTGTGCTGCTGTGTTCAGTCACTTCAGTCATATCCAACTCTTTGCAACCCTATGGACTGTAGCCCACCATGCTCCTCTGTTCACTGGATTCTTTAGACAAGAATACTGGAGTGGGTTGCCATTTTGTTCTCCAGAGGATCTTCCTGACCTAGGGTTTGAACTTGCCATCTCCTGTGTCTCCTGCATTGCAGGTGGATTCTTTACTGCTGGGCCACTGGTTTTATATATTACAACCACACACAAACACATAAAATAGGGGAATTTAACACTCCACTTACATCAATGGACAGATCATGTAGACTAAAGAATCAATAAGGAAACACTGGCCTTAAAGAACACAGTAGACTAAACTGGTTAATATAAACATAGAGAACATTACACTCAAGACCAGAAGAATAAACAATCTTTTCAAAAGCATGTGGAACATTCTCCAGATCACTGCAAAACAAGCCTGCATAATTTTAAGCAAACTGAAATCATATCAAGCATCTTTTGCAACCACACTATGGTTGAGGTTAGAATCAACTGCAAGGGAAAAAAACCGCAAAAAACACAAGCACATGGAAGCTGTAATATGCCAGTGATTCAATGTACCACTGAACAAATCAAGGAGAAAAAAAAAAAACAACCTAGAGACAAATGAAAATAAAAACATGATGACCCCAAACCTACGGGATGCAGCAAAAACAGTTCTAAGAGAGAAGTTTATAGTGATACAAGCTTACTTCAGAAAACAAGAAAAATCTCAAATAAACAAGTCAACCTTACATGTGAAGCAACTAAAAAAAGAAAAACAAAACCCGAAGTTAGTAGAAAGAAATCATACAGATCAGAAGGGAAATACCTGAAATAGAGATAAGAGAAGGAAAAAAAAAA
>SJYV01018944.1:539165-556557 GCA_006410875.1 Neotragus pygmaeus
AAGGAGAAAAAAAAAAAACAACCTAGAGACAAATGAAAATAAAAACATGATGACCCCAAACCTACGGGATGCAGCAAAAACAGTTCTAAGAGAGAAGTTTATAGTGATACAAGCTTACTTCAGAAAACAAGAAAAATCTCAAATAAACAAGTCAACCTTACATGTGAAGCAACTAAAGAAAGAAAAACAAAACCCGAAGTTAGTAGAAAGAAATCATACAGATCAGAAGGGAAATACCTGAAATAGAGATAAGAGAAGGAAAAAAAAAAAGGAAAAGATCAACGAAACTAAAAATTGGTTTTTTGAAGAGACAAAACTGACAAACCTTTAGCCAGACTCATCAGGATAAAAAGGGAGAGGGCCCAAATCAATAACTCAGAAATGAAGTTACAACCAACACTACAGAAATAGAAAGGCTCATAAGAAACCACTACAGGTAACTATATACCAATAAAATGGTCAACTTGGAAGAAATGCAAGAAAAAGACATACAAAAAGGCAAAAATGGTTGTCTGAGAAGCCCTTACAAATAGCTGAGAAAAGAAGAGAAGCAAAAGGCAAAGGAGAAAAGGAAAGATATACCCATCTGAATGTAGAGTTCCAAAGAATAGCAAAGAGAGATAAGAAAGCCTTCCTCAGTGATTAGTGCAAAGAAATAGAGGAAAACGATGGAATGGGAAAGACTAGAGACCTTTTCAAGAAAATTAGAGATACCAAGGGAATATTTCATGTAAAGATGGGCTCAATAAAGGATAGAAATGATATGGACCTAATAGAAACAGAAGATATTAAGAAGAGGTGGCAAGAATATACAGAAAAACCATATAAAAAACATCTTCCTGACCCAGATAACCATGATGGTGTGATCACTCACAAAGAGCCAGACATCCTGAAATGTGAAGTCAAGTGGGCCTTAGGAAGCATCTCTATGAACAAAGCTAGGGGAGGTGATGGAATTCCAGGTGACCTATTTCAAATTCTGAAAGATGAAGCTGTGAAAATGCTACACTCAATATGCCAGCAAATTTGGAAAATTCAGCAGTGGCCACAGGACTGGAAAAGGTCAGTTTTCATTCCAATCCCCAAANGATGGAATTCCAGGTGACCTATTTCAAATTCTGAAAGATGAAGCTGTGAAAATGCTACACTCAATATGCCAGCAAATTTGGAAAATTCAGCAGTGGCCACAGGACTGGAAAAGGTCAGTTTTCATTCCAATCCCCAAAAAGAGCAATGCTAACGAATGCTCAAACTACTGCACAATTGCACTCATCTCACACGCTAGCAAAGTAACGGTCAAAATTCTCCAAGCCAGGCTTCAACAGTACATGAACTGTAAACTTCGAAATGTTCAAGCTGGGATTTAGAAAAGGCAGAGGAGCCAGAGATCAAATTGCCAACATCCGCTGGATCATGAAAAAAACAAGAGAGTTCCAGAAAAACATCTACTTTTGCTTTACTGACTACACCAAAGCCTTTGACTGTGTAGATCACAACAAACTGTGCAAAATTCTTCAAGAGATGGGAATACCAGACCACCTTATCTGCCTCTTGAGAAACTTATATGCAGGTCAAGAACCAACAGTTAGAACCAGACATGGAACAACAGACTGGTTCCAAACTGGGAAAGGAATATGTCAAGGCTGTATATTGTCACCCCGCTTATTTACCTTATATGCAGAGTACATCATGTGAAATGGTGGGCTGGATGAAGGACAAGCTGGCATCAAGATTGACAGGAGAAATATCAATAACCTCAGATATGCACATGATACTACCCTTATGGCAGAAAGTTGAGAGGAACTAAAGAGCCTCTTGATAAAAGTGAACGAGGAGAGTGAACAAGTTGGCTTAAAACTCAACATTCAGAAAACTAAGATCATAGCATCTGGACCCATCACTTCATGGCAAATAGATGGGGAAACAATGGAAAGAGTGACAGACTTTTTTAAGGGGGCTCCAACATCACTGCAGATAGTGACTGCACCCATGAAATTAAAAGATGCTTGTTCCTTGAAAAGCATATTTTCAAGAAAAGCTATGACCAAGCTAGACAGCACATTAAAAAGCAGAGACATTACTTTCCCAACAAAGGTCCATCTAGTCAAAGCTATGGTTTTTCCAGTAGTCATCTATAGATGTGACAGTTGGACTATAAAGAAAGCTAAGCACCAAAGAATTGATGCATATGAACTGTGATGTTGGAGAAGACTCATGAGTGTCCCTTGGACTGCAAGGAAATCAAGCCAGTCAATCCTAAAGGAAGTCATTCCTGAATATTCATTGGAAGGACTGATGCTGAAGCTGAAGCTCTAGTACTTTGGCCATCGATGCAAAGAACTGACATGAGAAAAGAGTCTGATGCTGGAAAGATTGAAGGCAGGTGGAAAAGGGGACAACAGAGAATGTGATGGTTGGATGGCATTACCAACTTGATGGACTTGAGTTTGAGCAAGTTGCAGGAATTGGTGATGGACAGGGAAACCTGGCGTGCTGCAGTCCATGGGGATGCAAAGAGTCAGACACGACTGAGTGGCTGAACTGAATTGGAAGAAATGGACAAATTCTTAGCAAAGTATAATCTCTTAATACTGAACCAGAGAGAAATAGAAGATATGAACAGATCAATTACCAGTAATGAAATTGAATTAGTAATTTAAAAACTACCAACAATAAAAGTCCAGGAGCAGATGACTTCACAGGTGACTTCTACCAAACATTTAAAGAGTTAATACCTCTCCTTATGAAACTATTCCAAAACTTGCAGATGAACACTTCCAAACTCATTCTATGAGGCTATCATCACCCTGATACCTAAACCAGACAAAGGTATCACACACAAATAAAGAGAATTACAGGCTGATATCACTGATAAACATAGATGCAAAAATCCTCATAAAAATACTAGCATTGTGAATCCAACAATATAGTAAAAGGATGGATCATACAGCATGATCAAAAGGAGTTTATCTCAGGGAGAGAAGGATTTTTCATTATCTGCAAATCAATCAACATGATAATACCACATTAACAAACAATAGAGTAAAAACCATATAATCATCTCAATAGATGCAAAAAAGGCTTTTGACAAAATTTAACACCCATTTATGATAAAAACTCCAAAAAGTAAGCATAGGGGAAACATACCTCAACATAATAAAGGCCATATATGACAAACCCACAGCTACCATCATATTCCATGGTGAAAAGCTGAAAGTATCCCTTCTAAGATCAGGAACAAGACAAAGATGCCCACTCTTGCCACTTTTATTCAACAGTTTTGGAAGTCCTAGCCATGGCAATCAGAGAAGGAAAAGAAATAAAAGGAGTCCAAATCTGAAAAGAAGAAGTAAAATTATCAGTTTTCAGAAGATATAATACTATACATTGTTGTTTAGTTGCTCAGTCATATCTGACTCGTTTGCAACCCCATGGACTACAGCCCACTAAGCTCCTCTGTCTGGGACCCCATGGGATTTCCCAGGCAAGAATACTGGAGTGGGTTGCCATTTCCTTCTCCAGGGTATCTTCCCAACCCAGGGACTGAACCCTTGTCTATTGCCAAGTCTCCTGCAGTGCAGGCAGATTCTTCACTGCTGAGCCACTGGGGAAGTCCCTGATACTATACACAGAAAGTCCTAAAGATGCCATCAGAAAACTACTAGAACTCATCAATAAATTTGGTAAAGTTTCAGGATACAAAATAAATACACCAAAATCCATTGCATTTCTATATAGTAATAATGAAATATCATAAAGAGAAATTAAGGAAACAATCCCATTTACCACTGCATCAAAAAGAATAAAATACCTAGAAATAAACTGATCTAAGGAGGCAAAAGACCTGTGCTCTGAAAACTACAAGATGCTGATGAAAAAAAAAGGTGATACAAATAGATGGAAAGATACACTACGTTCTTGCATTGGAAGATTCAATACTGTTAAAATGACCATAATACTCAAGACAATCTACAGATTCAATGTAACCCCTATGAAATTAGGACATTTTTCACAGAACTATTAATAGAACAAATAGTATTAAAATATGTATAGAGACATAAGAGACCCCAAATAATCAGTAAAGAATCTTTAATAGAGTTGGATGAATCACACCCTCTGACTTCAGACTATACTACAAAGGTACAATAATCAAAACATTATGGTACTGGCACAAAAGCAGACATATACATCAATGGAACTAGATAGAAAGCCCAGAAACATACCCCCACACTAGGGTCAATTAATTTACAACAAAGTAGGGGAAAACATACAACAAAGAAAAGATAATCTTGTCAATATGTAGTGCTAAGAAAACTGGGCAGTTACACATAAATGAATGAAAGTAGAACTTTCTCTAACACCACATACGAAAATACACTCAAAATGGATTCAAGACCTAAATGTGAGACTGGATACTATAAAACTCCTTGAGGAAAATACAGGGGGAATACTTTTTGATATAAATCTCAAAAATATTTTTTTTATCTGTCTCCTAGAGTAACGGAAATAAAGCAAAAATAAACAAATTGAATCTAATTAAACATAAAAGCTTGTGCACAGCAAAGGAAACCAGAAACAACATTTAAAGACAACCTACAGAATGGAAGAAAATATTTGCAAATGATGTGACTGACAAGGTCTTAATTTCCAAAATATACAAACAGCTCATAAAGCTCAATATCAAAAAAACAAACAATCCAATCAAAAAATGGGGCATAAGACATTAGTAGACATTTTTCCAAAGAAGACATACAGATGGTCCAAAAGCACATGAAAAGATGTGCACCATCACTAATTATTAAAAAAGTGCAAATCAAAACTACAATAAGGTATCACCTCACAACAGACAGAATGGCCATCATCAAAAAGTCTAAAAATAATAAATGCTGGAGAGGGCATGGAGCAAATGGAATCCTCCTACACTGTTGGTTGGAATGTAAATTTGTGTAGCCACTCTGGAAAACAGTATGGAGGCTCCTTGAGAAACTAATAATAGAGTTACCACAGACTTGGCAATCCCACTCCTGGGCATATATCCAGAAAAGATGAAAACTCTTATTTGCAAAGATAAATGTGCATCTTAAGTTCACAGCAGCACTATTTACAATAGCCAAGACATAGAAATGACCTCAATGTCCATGGAAAAATGAATGGATAAAGATATGGTATATATATATATATACACAGAGCGGAATATCAGTCACAAAAAAGAATGAAATCATGCCATTTGCAGCAACATGGATAGAACTAGAGATTATCATGCTGAGAAGTCAGTCAGACAGAGAAGGACAAATATTATATATCACTTATAAGTAAAATCTAAAAAAGTAATACAAATGAACTTATTTATAAAACAGAAACAAACTCACAAACATAGAAAACAAACTTATGGCTACTAAAAGGGAAAGGAGGGAAATGTGAAGGGATAAATTAGAAGCTTGGGATTAAAATATACACACTACTATATATAAAATTCTATTGATAACCAACAAGGACCTGCACAGGGAGCTATATTCAATATCTATAATACCCTGTAATGAAAAAGAATCTAAAAAAGCATATATATATATGCATATACATATAAATGCTATAACCTGAAAGTAACACAACATTGTAAATCACCTATACTTTGATTAATGAAATACTTATAAGTGATTGTTAATATTAGTACTACTTATAAAAATATATTTATATAACAAATATACCAAAAAGTATAAATATTCCAAGTGTCTATCAAGTGGTGAATGGATAAACAAAAAATGATATATTCAATACAATGGAATAATATTCAACAATAAGAATGTGTTTCTGACATATACTAAAACATAGATGGACGTCAAAAATACTATGCTAATTGAAAGAAGCTAGAAACAAAAGATTATGCTTTTATAAAAATCAATTTATATGATATTTCCAAAAGGAAAACCTGTATAGACAGCAAGCAAACTAGTGGTTGCTTCAGGCTGGGAATGGGAGGAGGAACCGGCTGTAAATGTCACAAAGATTCTCTTGGGATGATAGAACCCTTCTAATACTGGATTGTGATGATGGTTATATAATATAAAGTTACTAAAAAAAATTACTGAATTATACACTTGTCAGTGATGTCAGTGGATCCTACTGACATAGTTCAATAAAGGTGTTAAAAAGATAATATTAATCAATTTATGCCAACACACATGACAACTTAGATAAAGTAGATATATTTCTTGAAAGACAATGTACTCAAAATGACAGAAGAAAGAAGGTCTGAATTAGTCCTTTAATTATTACAGGAATTGACCCTCACAATTAAAAACCTTCCTTCAAAAAAACCACAAGTTTTAGATGGCTTCAGAGGTGAATTCTTCCCAACATTCAAGGAACAAATAAAATGATCTCATATAAATTCTTTCAGAGAATAAACAGTGCAAACTTCTCAATTCATTTTATAAGGCCAGCAGATCTCTAATCCCAAATCAGACATGAACACAACAAAAGAACTTTACAAGCTCTTAGAGAGTCAAAATTCCTAACAAAGTGTTAGCAAATTGAATTTAGCCATGCAGAAAAGGGGCTTCCTTGGTGGCTCAGACGGTAAAAAAATCTGCCTGCAACGCAAGAGACCCGGGTCTGATCCTTGGGTTGGGAAGACCTCCTGGAGAAGGGAATGGCTATCCACTTCAGTATTCTTGCCTGAGGAATCCCATGGACAGAGGATCCTGGAGGGCTACCATTCATGGGGTTGCAAAGAGTTGGACACGACTGATCAACTAACACACACATGCATAAAAAGTATAATGTGGCCTGACCAAATGAAGTTTCTTTCATTTATGTAAGATATTGATTCTGAAATCACTATTATATTAACAGAATAAAGGAGAAAAGCCATTATCATTTCAAAATGCAGAAAAGGCATATTGTGAAAATCTGTTCATTGTAAAATACTATCAACAACTAGAAATAGAAGGAAATTTAATCTGATAATCATAATCTATAAAATATGTACAGCTAGCATCATCAGTTTAGTTCGGTTCAGTCGCTCAGTCGTGTCCGACTTTTTGTGACCCCATGAATCGCAGCACACCAGGCCTCCTTGTCCATCACCAACTCCCGGAGTTCACTCAGACTCATGTCCATCGAGGCCGTGATGCCATCCAGCCATCTCATCCTCTGTCGTCCCCTTCTCCTCCTGCCCCCAATCCCTCCCAGCATCAGAGTCTTCTCCAATGAGTCAACTCTTCGCATGAGGTGGCCAAAGTACTGGAGTTTCAGCTTTACCATCATTCCTTCCAAAGAAATCCCAGGGCTGATCTCCTTCACAATGGACTGGTTGGATCTCCTTGCAGTCCAAGGGACTCTCAAGAGTCTTCTCCAACACCGCAGTTCAAAACCATCAATTCTTCAGCGCTCAGCTTTCTTCACAGTCCAACTCTCACATCCATACATGACCAATGGAAAAACCACAGCCTTGACTAGATGAACCTTTGTTGGCAAAGTAATGTCTCTGCTTTTCAATATGCTATCTAGGTTCATACTTAATGGTACAACACTGAGTGCTTGGTCTCTGAGGACTAGAATAGCACTGTCTAATAGAATTTCTTGTGACGACTGAAATGCTCATATCTATATCATCCAATATAGTCACTGGCAGCCACCAGTGTCTACTGAATATGTCAAAGGTGACTAGAAACTGACTTTTCTATTTTAGTTAATTTTAATTAAACAGTATGTGAAGCTAATGGCTATAGGTTATATAACTGGTTTCTGTGCTGTTTTGGGGGATGGCAGGTTGCTGTGGTATTAGTGGTGGGTCCCTCCTGAGTTTATGGAACAAGGTAACTCATGGTGGGCTGTTGGAGTCTCCAGGTGAGCCCTGGCCATGCTGGAAGAACCAACCATTGGATTGGAGGGTTGGGGCTTTCAGAGAGATGCTATCAGTCCAACCTCCATGGAGCAGACAGGGCTGGAGGCCAAGTTCCATCTAATGGCCAGGGATTTAATCAATCACACCTACATAGTGAACACCCAATAAAAACTCTGGATATTTCTGCCTCAGGTTAGCTTTCTTGCTGGTAAGCAGACACAGGCCAGGAGAATGATGTATCCTGATTCCACGGGGAGAGGGCACAGCAGCTCTGTGTTTGGGACGCTGCCAGACCTCACTCTGTGTCTCTTCATTTGGCTGGTCCTAACTTGTGTCTTTGGTAATAAAACTAGTTTTAGGTATAGCACTTTCCTAAGTTTTGTGAACTGTTCCATTGAACCTGAGGGGGGTCATAGGAACCCCCTAAATTTGCAGCCAGTTGGACAGCAGTGTTGTGTGTGGCCTGAGGACTCTCGAACTTACAGCTATCAACTAAAGTGAAGGCACTCTTGTTGGGGATGGTGCTCTCACCCTACAGAGTCTGTGCTAACTCTAGGTGGCTGGTGTCAGAGGTGAGCATCTGTGATGTGCTATGTAGTGTACAGTGAAGGCCTGGGTGTTCCTAATGAGACAATGGTGTTCCTAATGCCCCCTCTAGTCCACAAAGTACTGCAGGAGGTCAGAACAATACAATATGAGGAATAAGCATAAATATTGAAAACAACATGTAAAACTATCATAGATGGCATGATTGCATAAAGAAAATCCAAAAGACTCTACAACAATTAGAATTAGTTCATTGTGGACATTCTTCTTTGATATCACATCAAAACTAATCAACTGGTCTCACAAAAATGAGCTGCAATGTAGAATCTTCATTCTACATTGAAGACGTGAACTTCTCACATGGTCACATTAAAATCTATTGTTTTATCTTGCTTCTTAAATGGATCATTTACTCATTAATGATTTTACAAATCATGCACTGGCCATGTGGAAAACTGGTTTCCTGAGTTTAAATCTCACCAAAAAATGGCTTTACCAGTTAATTTTATAAACATTTAATGCTGAAATAATTTCAATTTTACTAAACTCTTATATAACATGGAAGCAACTTTTGATAAACTTTTTGACACTTGCATGATCTTGATAACAAAACTCAATAGGGATACTGCAAGAAGGGAAAAGCAAAGGCCAAGTTACACATGAACACTGATGTAAAAATCCTAAGCAATATCACCAAGCTACTATACTGAACAAAATATAAAGAAGAAAATATATCAAAAATAAGCTGGAGTTTATCCCCCAAATTCAAGGTTGATTTAATACTTAAAAAAATCATTGATATTTACTATATTAATAGATTAAGGAAAAACATATTATCACCTCAGTAGATACAGATAAAACGTATCTGTAAGTGGAAGAATGTACATCACAAGAGCTACAGATAACAGAAAAATCTAACAGCTTAAAAAAAGCACATTTATGTTTTTCAAAAAGAAGGACTAGATTTCATAAGGGAGAATATAAAAGTATGAAAAAGAACAAACAGATGAAACAACACACCAAAAATTGAAAAATAATCAACATTTATTTGTTATAGAAAGTCTTAGCAAACTAGGAAGTTGGTGGAATTTCTTTTTATTAAAAAAAAGTATTGCTGGTATGTTTATAAACATGGAAATCTAACCAAATCTAAAGAAAAATTATTAGTTTAAATGGGCTTATGAAGTTCCTGAATACCAAGCCAATATGAAAAAATCTAGTATATTTCCATGTTTTGGCCATACTTTAAAAATTATAACAAAATTTTATGATAACTAAATTTTAAGCTACTAATTGTAGGACAGATATACAAACTGAGCCTTGATGTATTTTGTGGTACCAGAGAACAGCATTCTAGTTAGTAAATAAGAAAAAATGTTACAAGGAGGATGTTATCATTTTGCAGCTCCTAATGAAATGATCCATACAAGCAGTGATCATTTAAAGCCATAGCAAGACAAAGAGAGACTTGTGGGCATTGTGCACTTCCTGAAAGAAGTACCACAACAACTTCTGAAGCATTCTTGCCAGGAAGTCACACTTGAACCTGATCAAACCTCAGTGTGGAACTTGCTGTGATGATGGAAACATTCTTTACCTGTGCTACCCATTTCGTGGCTGTCCAATCTGTGGCTACTAAGCACTTGAGAGGGAACAACTGTGACAAAGGGATTTAACTGAATTAACTTAAGTTCAGTCGTATGCAGCCGGTGGCTTCAGTACTGGACAGCACATCTCTGAATCTATCAATTTACAGGAAACGCAAGTGACAACACACCAGTTACACTATGTGGGTGCATTACCCACCACATCACTTATTCAGAGCCTTCAGATAGTGAGAAACTACAGATCAATGGCCTGGCCTCTTCAACAAATGATTTGGATAGAAAAAAATATGCAGTGTCAAAATTAAGAGACAGATCAACTGCACTGTATGAACTTTACTTGAGTCTGATGCAAACAAATGACAACTTATGAATTTATGAGACTAATGGAAACTTGATAATGACTGGATTTGATGATATTAAGAAGCTGTCTTCAGGGACTTCCCTGATGGTCCAGGGGTTAAGAATCTGCTTTGCAATGCAGGGGACAAGGTTTGAGTCCTGGTTTGGGAACTAAGACTCTACATGCTGTGGAGTAACTAAGGCCGTACACTGCAACTACTGAGCCCATGTGCCACAACCAGAAAGTCTGTGCACTGCAATGAAAGATCCTGAAAAGATGCAGGAAGAACCTGCATGCCACAACTAAAACCCGACACAGCCAAGTAAATAAACTTTTTTTTTAAAGCTTTGAAAAAAATAACCTGAGGAAATGGAATGTATATTTCTTAAAAAAGAAGAAGCTGCCTTCATTGAAGAGGTTGCAAATGCAATGAATCTCAGAAACAAATGAAAGTGAAAGTGAAAGAAGCAAAGCACAAATGAGTATGCAAAACAGCAGACAAAACCAACTGCAGTGTTTGCNAAAAATAACCTGAGGAAATGGAATGTATATTTCTTAAAAAAGAAGAAGCTGCCTTCATTGAAGAGGTTGCAAATGCAATGAATCTCAGAAACAAATGAAAGTGAAAGTGAAAGAAGCAAAGCACAAATGAGTATGCAAAACAGCAGACAAAACCAACTGCAGTGTTTGCGAATAAACGCTTAGGAGTAAAACTAAACAGATAAGCAAGGAAGTGGTTACAGAAGCTAAAGTCCTGATTCCCTCTGTCAGGAAGAAGCTGTGATTGGGAGGGGATGTTCAATTCCTTGAAATGAAATGGTGGTTTCATGGGTATTCATTTGATAACACATTAAGCTGCACTTTAACATTTTATGAATTTTTCTCCATATGAATTCTGCTTCACAACTTAAGAGATAAATAAATAAATAATTATAGTGATTAAGTTCGGCTTTGGCATACTACCTTTGGGTCACATTCTGGGAAAACCATGAAAAATGGCTACAATACTCTTGTATTTATTACAATGTTTCTCCTGAGGACATTACCACTATATCATTTATTTAAAGGCTTCCCCAAGGAATGACCAATAAACACTTGCTTTCCATGAAGAACTTTGCTTTTTCCTTTGGATAATACAATTCAAATATTTATTACACTTGTTGAGAATTTGAGAAGTTTATAGCTCATTCAATAATTATGTAGGACACTGAGGCTTATAAAAATTGAAACTTTAAGAACTTCTCAAGGCCCTATAGTTATTGCATCACTGCTTTGATTTTGTCCCAATTTGGATCTTTCATTCTGAAGGTATCTTCCCCTAACTTGTTAACAATGTAATATTTCCTTTTTCACTCAAGTCTTACATACTTCTAATCCCCTGGAAAAATAATGAGGAATAAACACAAACTCACCTGTAACATGGTCATTTCTGCAGCCTGTGTGAGATGATCAGCAAGTCTGAGGTTTGTTCAGTCCTGTGGCCTCTGCTTCTATCCTGAAGCTCTGGAGTGAGGTCTCTAACACCAGGAATGAATTTCTCTGCTGGGAATGTCTTTCTTGTCTCACACGAGCAGGCTTATTTGTGGGGAACCAGGATCTGTAAACCTGGAGACCAATGCACTTCAATTAGTATATTCACAGTGCACCTAAAGTACCTTCCTTTCTTGCTAGGAAATAGGAATTCATAATCATCTAATGCCAGAGTGTGTTTTCTGTATAACTGACACAGGACTACCAGGGACAGAAATAGAATGTGATACAAAAGAATGGCAGAAGTCTATGTCTCTGCACACAGATAGAGATTATTCAGCAGAAGTAATCCTAAAATCCAGTTAATGTCCACTGAGCACATTGAGGAACAGGTGCTGGGAAGGACAAGGCAGCTCTGTGTTAGACAGATAGACTTTTGGAAAGCTTATGTGATTTGTATTAAAACAGATCTGAGTTTTAATCAACTTTTTCCTTTTCCTGGCTTTGTGACTTTGGGTAATAGAAACTAAGGTTTAAAATATATAACATTCCTAATTTACATCTGCCAATCATATCAATTTCTAAAAGAAGTATGTTAAATTCTCCTAATATTACAGATNGAAAACCTAGACGTGAATAAAAATGAAGACCGTATCAGGGAATCTGTGCCGAAAAGTATCCATCATTGTTTCCAATGAATTCTTTCAAACGTCCAGTGATCAGAGAACTCATATTTAAATTGTTTTCGAGGAATTAGAAGAAGGAAAAGTTCTTATTTATTTAATAGCATAAAAGTACCAAAATGGACAAATTATGATTTAAAAAGAGGCACAGACAGAACTTGATTATTGCTGCCCATGCAAAAATACTGAGAAGTTATCAACAGATAATTTTTTGTAGGATATTTTGTTAATATTTTGTAGAAATAGAAATATTTCCATAGACTAGAAACCAAGTGGATTCTATTCTAGAACTATAAGCGTAATCAGGGTATATATTAACATGAGTAAATAAGTTAAAGGGAAAAACTGATATTACCTCGATGAGATGAAAAAAATGTTTAACTGAAAAAATATAGGTTTTAAAATATAAATTTGAAAAGTTGTTTCCTAATTTAGCCTGATTGAAAAAATATCCATTTCAACTATTAAACCACTATGCTGCTTAAAGGTGGAATATCATTAGGAGTTAGAAACAAGGGATCCATACTCAGGATTCAGATTTTTTTTAACCAGGCTAATACTGATAATTTCCAGGTGCTCCAGTGATTAGAACTCCTTGCTTCCACTGCAGGGAACTTGGGTTTGATACCCGGTGGGGGAACTAACCAAGATCCCACAAGCCTGAGTGGCATGGCCAAAGCAAAGCACCCACTTCCCAGAAAAATGGTTAAATCACTATAATTTAATTATTTTATTCACGGAAAAACTAAACTAATACTTAACATGCAGAACACAAGCGAGTCCAAGTTCATGCTGGCAGCTGCATGACAGGGCAATAAGTCCAGAGATGAGTGGCTGGGGCAATGAATAGTGACTTTATTTGGAAGGTCAGCAGACAGAGAAGACTAGTGTCCCAAAGAACCATCTTGTTGTTGTTGTTCAGTGGCTAAATAATGTCTGACTCTGTGACCACCATGGACTGTAAAGCATACCAGTCTTCCCTATCCTTCACTATCTCCCAGCATTTGCTCAAACTCATGTCCATTGAGTTGGTGATGCTATCTAACCATCTCATCCTCTGCCGTCCTCTTCTCCTTTTGCCTTCAATCTTTCCCAGCATCAGTTTTGTTTTTGTTTTTCCAGTGAGTCAGCTCTTATCAGGTAACCAAATTATTGGAGCTTCAGATTCAGCATCAGTCCTTCCAATGAATACTGAGGGTTGATTTCCTTTAGGATTGACTGGTTTGATCTCCTTGCAGTTCAAGGGACTCTCAAGAGTCTTCTCCAGCAGTACAATTCGAAAGCATCAATTCTCCAGTGCTCAACCAAAGAGTCATGGTCCAACTCTCACATCTTTACATGATTACTGGGAAAACCCTAGCTTTGACTAACAGACCTTTGTCAGCAAAGTTATGTCTTTGCTTTCTAATATGTTGTCTAGGTTTGTTATAGCATTCCTTCAAAGGAGCAAGTATCTTTTAATTTCATGGTTGCAGTCACCATCCACAGTGAATTTGGAGTCCAAGAAAATAGTCTGTTACTGGTTCTACTTTTCCCCCTTCTATTTGCCATGAAGTGATGGGACCAGATTCCATGATCTTAGTTCTTTGAATATTGAGTCTTATAAGAACCATCTTACCTGAGTTAGAATTCAGACTTCTTTTATAATGAAAGGAGAAGGGGAGTGATTGGTTTTTGCAAACGTCTTAGTGTTAGAATCCTTTGTTCTCAGAGTTGTTCATGTAGATCTGGTCAAATGTTCATTTAAACCTCCAATAAGAGAAATGTTATTCTTCTGCAACTTTTTATCTCTGTGTAAATAGAAAACTGTTATACCTTTAAAGGTCAGAGACTTGAGAATGGGTTATCCTGTAAATTTTAGACTATAGGCAACACTATTGTAGCAAAAGCAATAGAATACAAAAATTAAAGTAAAAGAAACAGATCAAATATGGAGTCAGATTTGTTCTTCTCCATTTTACAAGGACGTGTGTCAACAATCACTGCTGAAGCATACATATTTTTACACTACTTGGGGCTTTTATTCCATAAATTGTCAATTATCTTTGCCACTTTTCAATTGTGTTATCTGTTCATGGAGCTGAATGTATATTTTTTACTAATCCTCAATATGCAATATGTTTTAATTTTTTCTGTCAATATATGCTTTACTTTGTTTATAAAATTGTTGATCCCATAGGCTTTATTTTTGACATAAAATTTATCTAGCTTTTCCTTTATCGTTTCATTTGTGGTTTACTTATGTATTTTGTTAAGAAATCTTTCTCCATTCTGATATCATAAAGGATTTCCATGTATAATCTTTTAATAGTTTCAGTGTTTTGCTTTAACATTTAAATTGTATTCTGTCTGGAGTAGTTGTACATGTACACATAATATGAGATATTGTTCCGGTTTCATTTTGTTTCCACATGGGAAGCCAATTTCCTTATCTCCAGCTTGTTTGGTTGCTAGAGCTGCTATAACAAAATATCACAGATGGGTGGGATAAACATCAGAAATTTATTTTGTCACAATTCTGGAGACAGGATATCATGGTTTTGTAGCTTTGGTTTCTTCTAAGGTCTCTGCTTGACTTGCAGGTGGCTGTCTTCTTCCCACATCCTCACATAGTCCTCCATCTGTGCATATCCTTGTCTTAAGTCTCCTTTTTTTCTCCAGTTGTATTGACATATAATTGATATACAGCACAGTATACATTTGGGCTTTCCTGGTGGCTCAGAGGGTAAAGAATCTGCCTGCAATGCAGGAGATGAGGGTTTGAACCCATCTCTGGGTCGGGAAGGTCTCCTGGAGACGAGAATGGCAACCCACTCCAGTATTTTTGTCTGGAGAATTCCATGGACAGAGGAGCCTGGTGGGCTACAGTCCATGGGATCACAAAGAGTCAGACACAACTGAGCAACTAACACTTTCACTTTTTCATAATACACAGTTAGGGTGTATAGCATAATGATTTGATTTAAATACATCATAGAATGATTACAAGTTTAGTGATCATCCATCACCTCATATAGATACAAATTTAAAGAAATAAAATATTTTTCATTATGATGAGAATTCTTAGATTTACTCTCTTAAAAACTTTTATATATAGCATATGGCAGTGTTGATTATATTTATCATGTTGTACATTACATCCCTGTCAGGAAGCATTTAACAGGAGGCTTCCTGTGTGCTGTTTTGGATCTGTCATGAATCCTCCATCCTTTATTAATTCCTGAACATTCAGGAATTAAGTGGAGTAGCAAACTACTCCCAGGGACTGAAGAATACATGCATTTCCTTCGTCAGTTTTTCCATATGGTGAGAAGTAACTATTTATGACTCTCTTCCTTTTTATGAACCATGTGGTAAAAGTGATTATTTACAACCCTCTGTCTTTGATATGGATTGCCTTATGATAATTTATAAGTTTGGGCTTTTGATTTTTATCTTTGCTGAAAATAGATGAGAAAACAGTGGAAACAGTATCAGACTTTATTTTTGGGGGGCTCCAAAATCACTGCAGATGGTGATTGTAGCCATGAGATTAAAAGACTTTTACTCCCTGGAAAAAAAGTTATGAGTAACCTAGATAGCATATTCAAAAGCAGAGACATTGCCAACTAAGTCCGTCTAGTCAAGGCTATGGTTTTTTCTGTGGTCATGTATGGATGTGAGAGTTGGACTGTGAAGAAGGCTGAGCACCAAAGAATTGATGATTTTGAACTGTGGTGTTGGAGAAGACTCTTGAGAGTCCCTTGGACTGCAAGGAGATCCAACCAGTTCATTCTGAAGGAGATCAGCCCTGGGATTTCTTTGGAAGCAATGATGCTGAAGCTGAAACTCCAGTACTTTGACAACCTTGTGTGAAGAGTTGACTCATTGGAAAAGACTCTGATGCTGGAAGGGACTGGGGGCAGGAGGAGAAGGGGACGACAGAGGATGAGATGGATGGATGGCATCACTGACTCGATGGATGGGAGTCTGAGTGAACTCCGGGAGTTGGTGATGGACAGGGAAGCCTGGCGTGCTGCAATTTTTGGGGTCACAAAGAGTCGGACACGACTGAGTGACTGAACTGAACCGAAGACAGTATAAGTATCCACACTATGTTGAAATAAACACTTTTGCTCAATCAGAGCTTGGGTCCCCATCTCTTTCTCTCTCTGTCTCTCTCTGTCTCTCTCTGTCTCTCTCTCTCTCTCTCTCTCTCTCTCAGGCTAGTTTTCTGGAGCACAGAAGCTCACTGAGCTCACTTTCTTGCCAGGGCTTTTAAGACCCTCTGGTGAAGGCGCACTGTGCCTTCACCTCCTTGAGAGGGCGCCTGGTGCCTATGTGTAGCAGTGCAAGCCTTGTGTCAAAGGCTTTATTGGCTTTCTGTGTAAACCAAGGAATATCAGCCTCTTTCTCTCTCTCTCTCTCTTACTTTCTTATCATCGACTCCGGACACCAGGTTCTGGTCCATTAAAGGACCTCAACACATCCCTAGTACTTGTTTGTCTTATAATTGCAAGTTACTTCCTGTAACACAACATAATGCTATTTGGGTCCTTGGACTCTTTCAGGTCAGTTCAGTTCAGTCGTTCAGTCGTGTCCGGCTCTTTGCGACCCCATGATTGCAGCGCGCCAGGCCTCCCTGTCCATCACCAACTCCCAGAGTTCACTCAGATTCACGTTCATCAAGTCAGTGATGCCATCCAGCCATCTCATCCTCTGTCGTCCCCTTCTCCTCCTGCCCCCAATCCCTCCCAGCATCAGAGTCTTTTCCAGTGAGTCAACTCTTCTCATGAGGTGGCCAAAGTACTGGAGTTTCAGCTTCAGCATCATTCCCTCCAAAGAAATCCCAGGGCTGATCTCCTTCAGAATGGCCTCGTTGGATCTCCTTGCAGTCCAAGGGACTCTCAAGAGTCTTCTC
>SJYV01018944.1:559214-613897 GCA_006410875.1 Neotragus pygmaeus
CCCTTGGTATCTCTAATTTTCTTGAAGAGATCTCTAGTCTTTCCCATTCTGTCGTTTTCCTCTATTTCTTTGCATTGATTGCTGAAGAAGGCTTTCTTATCTCTTCTTGCTATTCTTGGAACTCTGCATTCAGATGTTTATATCTTTCCTTTTCTCCTTTGCTTTTCACCTCTCTTCTTTTCACAGCTATTTGTAAGGCCTCCCCAGACAGCCATTTTGCCCTTTTGCTTTTCTTTTCCATGGGGATGGATTTGATCCCTGTCTCCTGTACAATGTCATGAACTTCATTCCATAGTTCATCAGGCACTCTATCTCTCTGAATTAGGCCCTTAAATCTATTTCTCACTTCCACTGTCTTATCATAAGGGATTTGATTTAGGTCATACCTGAATGGTCTAGTGATTTTCCCTACTTTCTTCAATTTAAGTCTGAATTTGGTAATAAGGAGTTCATGATCTGAGCCACAGTCAGCTCCTGGTCTTGTTTTTGTTGACTGTATAGAGCTTCTCCATCTTTGGCTCCATAGAATATAATCAATCTGATTTCGGTGTTGACCATCTGGTGATGTCCATGTGTAGAGTCCTCTGTTGTGTTGTTGGAAGAGGGTGTTTGCTTGGACTCTTTAATGGATAGAAATTGGTAAGTGGCCAGATAAGGAATTCAGACAAGGCTTTATCGGGACTCACACTGCAGAACAAGAAACAAGTGCCCTTGCTTGTTTTCTGAGATAGGATAAGCTGGTTCCTTAAATGGGGTGAAAGTAGGGGTGGATCAGTAGGTTGGGCCAAAGGGGTGGCTTAGGGTGGTTTACCCACCCACTTTGCTCAGGGATCATGCACACTATCCTTCTTTTGTTCACTGCACCTCAGAACTAGCATAACTGCTAGTTTTGGCCTTTATATGTCTTATTATTCATAATTTTTTCCCAATTGCACATGTGAATTAAAAGATGCTTACTCCTTGGAAGAAAAGTTATGACCAACCTAGATAGCATATTCAAAAGCAGAGACATTACTGTGCCGACTAAAGTCTGTCTAGTCAAGGCTATGGTTTTTCCTGTGGTCATGTATGGATGTGAGAGTTGGACTGTGAAGAAAGCTGAGTGCTGAAGAACTGATGACTTTGAACTGTGGTGTTGGAGAAGACTCTTGAGAGTCTCTTGGGCTGCAAGGAGATCCAACTAGTCCATTCTGAAGGAGATCAGCCCTGGGACTTTTTCGGAAGGAATGATGCTAAAGCTGAAACTGCAGTACTTTGGTCATCTCATGAAAAGAGTTGACTGATTGGAAAAGACTTTGATGCTGTGAGGGATTGGGGGCAGGAGGAGAAGGGGAAGGCAGAGGATGAGATGGCTGGATGGCATCACTGATTCGATGGACGTGAGCCGAGTTGGTTATGGACAGGGAGGCCTGGCATGCTGCGATTCATGGGGTTGCAAAGAATTGGACATGACTGAGCAACTGAACTGAACTGAACAGTAATTTTTTAGTCCTTTATAGTTTCTTTGTTTTCTATTATTCAAGGAGATGTTTTGTCCATTTGCAAATGCTTCAGGTGGCAGCCTATCTCAATTCAGTATTTTTATACATTTCAAAATGATCACCATGTTAAGTATAATTGCCATCTGTTGTTACCTTACAAAAGGAGTCCCCATCTCGTGGATTACAAACCAGTGTCAGCTTGCGTTCTGTTAGGAACTGGGCTACACAGAAGGTGGTGAGCATCAGCAAATGAGCAAAGCTTCATCTGTAGTTACAGCTGCTCCGCATCATTCGAATTACTGCCTTAGTTTCATCTCCTATCAAATCAATGGCAGCATTAGATTCTCATAGGAGCTCGAACCCTACTATGAACTGCACTTGCAAAAGATGAAATGAAGTGAAGCTGAGGCAGTGATGTTAGTGCTGGGGAGCAGCTGCAAATACAGATTATCATGAATACAATAAATGTTGTACACTTGAATCATCCCCAAACCATTCCCACCCCCACACCCCGGTCAGAGGAAAAATTGTTCTTCCAAGAAACCAGTCCCCGATGCCAGAAATTTTAGCGACTACTGCCATACGGGATATTACATAATTATTGATAATATACTACACACTGTATATTTCATACCCGTGACTGATTTTTCTTGTAACTTAAAGTTTGTACCTCTTAATTACCCTCACCTCTTTCTATCCTTCCCCTTCCCGATGCTGTTTTTTCTATCTGTTTATTTTGGCTATACTATGCGGCATGGGGGATCTTACCTGTGCCCCTTGGACTGGGAGCAACAGAGTCTTAATCAAAGTACCCTCTACCATGCTGTTCTGAAGAGAAAACTATTCGAACTAATAAATGAATTCAGTATAATTTCAGTAGAAGATTGCAGATATCCTTTATCACCTTAAAAGGAAGTTACTTTCCATTTTGAATTTGTTAAGGACTTGATCCTGAAGAATGGCTGGAATATATTGAATATTTTTCTTTAGCTATATAGGTAAATAAATATGTATTTTTATAATAACCTATTGCTGCA
Organism: Neotragus pygmaeus; assembly: GCA_006410875.1. NCBI lineage: Eukaryota > Metazoa > Chordata > Mammalia > Artiodactyla > Bovidae > Neotragus > Neotragus pygmaeus. The sequence continues at coordinate 561,733 of SJYV01018944.1, forward strand.
TTAAGATTAATATGATGAATACAATAATTAACTTCAATATTAAATTATCTTGAATATTATTTACTTATAAAGTTGAACAATACTGTCCTTTTGTGTGTTGGTCCAGTAGTTCAGTCGTTGTTATGTCCAACTCTTTGTGACCCCATGGATTGCAGCATACCAGGCTCCTCTGTCCTCTAGTATCTCCTGCAGCTTGCTCAAATTCATGTCCATTGAGTTAGTGATGCCATGCAAACATGTCATCCTCTGCCACCCTCTTAAATCTTTCCCATCATTAGAGCTTTTTTCCCCAGTGAATTGGCTCTTCACATCAGGTGGCCAAAGTATTGGAACTTCAGACTCAGCATCAGTCCTTCCAATGAATATTCAGGGTTGATTTCCTTTAGGATTGACTGGTTTGATCTTACTGAAGTCCAAGGGACTCTCAGGAGCCTTCTCCAGTGTCACAGTTAGAAAGCATCAATTCTTCGGTGTTCAGCCTTCTTTATGGTCCAACTCTCACATTCGTACATGATGACTGGGAAAACCATAGCTTTGACTACTGAACCTTTGTCAGGAAAGTGATGTCTTTGCTTTTTAATATACTGTCTAGGTTTCTCATAGCTTTCCTTCCAAGGAGCAAACATCTTTTAATTTCATGGCACCTGTCACCATCCACACTGATTTTGCAGACCAAGAAAATAAAATCTGTCACTGCTTCCACTTTTTCTCCATCTATTTGCTATGAAGTGATGAGACTGGATACCATGATCTTAGTTTTTTGAGTGTTGAGTTTCAAGCCACCTTTTTTTATGAAGAGGCTCTTTAGTTTCTCTTCACTTTCTGCCATTAGAGTGGTATCATCTGCACATCTGAGGTTGTCTATATTTCTTCCAGCATTCTTGATTCCAGCTTGTGATTCATTCAGCCCAGCATTTTGCACGATGTACTCTGCATGTGTGTGTGCTCAGTCGCTCAGTTGTGTCCAACTCTTTGCGACCCCATGAACTGTAGCCTACCAAATTCCTCTGTCCATGGGATTTTCCAGGCAAGAATACTGGTTTGGGTTGCCATTTCCTTCTCCAGTGAGTACTCTGCCTCTAAGTTAAACAAGCATGGTGACAATATACAGCCTTGTCATATTCCTTTCCCAAACTGGCATCAGTTTTTCCATGTATGATTCTAACTGGTCCAGTTACTCCTCTACATTATAGATCACGTCACAATTTAGTGGCTTATTATATCTCACACTTTCCTGGGTCAGAAATTCAAGATAACCTCAGTTAGGCAATTTTTGTCTTGGGATCTTTCATGTGATTGCAATCAGTTGATAGCTGGAGCTAGAACAGCAAGTGCTGTAACACTTGGGGTGGTGTAGGCATCTCTCACTCTTCCAGTAGTCTCAGGCCTCTTTAGTTCATCTCTTTGTGTGAGCTGTTTGCACCTCTTCATAGCACAGCAGCCTCAGGGAAGTTGGACTGCTTACCTGGCAGCTGAAATTCTTCATCAGGAAGAGCTTCTGTGAACAAGGTGGGAACTGCATCTCCTTTTATGACCTGGGCTTGGAAGTCTCACAGCTTCATTTCTGCTGCAATCTGCTGTCTATGAACAAGTAACTAGCTCATCTGGATTCAAGAGACACGAGACACAGACCTCTCCTCTCCATGGAAAAAGTGACAAAATCACATTGTCACACTGAAAGAGGGTGCTGTGTAAGAGGTGCTCTTGTAGTCATCTTAGGAATACACAACTTACCACAGTCCTCTGGGTCTGACAGTTAATATCTGCAAACTATAACTATCTTCTGTTCCAAGACCCCAAATGTCTCATTACGTTGTGGCATCAGATTGATCAATCTCATGTTAGAAATCAGGTCCTGCTTGGGGTGAGGCTCTTCAGGACTTCTCCCTTGGATACAACTCTTACGTGCTATTTCTCTCATTCAAACTACCTGTTATCTTCATTTTACACACATGTAATGCAATAGTAAGACACCACTATTCCAAACTGGGGACAACAGGAATCCTCATACAGCAGTTGCTGGTGATAGAGCAGCCACTGATCCATAGAAATTCCAAATCATGCTGGGTATATGTTACCAGTTCACTGCTCACGTAGAGTTCTCCATACCTCTTAGCAGCACCTTAGATCTTGATTCTGCTGAGTCATCCTTCCTTATTCATAAAATGTAATCCATGTTTGCCATTGAGTATCTTTTTCACCCTCCTTCCTGTCCAAAAATGATTGAGAGCCCAAAGATCTCTTTTTTATTTTGTCCAGCGTTTGTCTTTTTCAGTTCAAGGTAATATGGGTGTTTTTATTTAGTTTTCATTTTTAAATTTTTATTTAGTTAGTTATTGTTGTGGCTGTGCTGGGTCTTTGTTGTTGTGTGGGCTTTTCTCTAGTTGTGGTGAGTGGGGAGTACTCTCTAGTTGTGGTGCACAGGTTTCTCATTGCAGTGGCTTCTCTTGCTGCAGAGCATGGGCTCTAGGGTCTGGGGGCTTCATTAATTGTGGCTCCTGGGCTCTAGGACACAGGCTCAATAGTTGTGTCACTAGGGCTTAGTTCCTCCACAGCATGTGAAAGCTTCCCAGACCAAGGATCAAACATGTGTCTCCTGCATTGGCAGGCTGATTTTTTACCACTGAGTCACCAGGGAAGCCCCAGTATGGCTGTTTTTTAAAACTTTGAGGTGCATATGTATATATTTATACTATCTTTCTGTTTACAATTAGCCTTCACTTGTTCCTCTTCTTGCTGGGAACCCTACAATTAGCCATTGTTGTTTAGTCTCTAAGTCATGTCTGACTCTTTGCGACCCCATGGACTGTAGCCCACCAGATTCTTCTGTCCATGGGATTTTCATTACTTGTGGTTGGAGGCATGCTAACTAAAGGGATAAAATGAGTGTCTAATAAAGAAAAATGGTGAAGTTGGAACTTGTTTGAGTAGAAAGAAAAATACAGGACAAAATTACATAAGTATGGCTAATTGTAGGGCTTCCCAGGTGGCTCACTGGAAAAGAATCCACCTGCCAATGCAGGAGACACAGGTTGGATGCCAGGGTTGAGAAGATTCTCCTGGACAAGGAAATTACAACCCATTCCAGTATTATTGCCTGGGAAATTCCAGAGGAAACTTGTGGGCTACAGTCCACTGGGTCACAAAAGAGTCAGATATGACTGAGTGACTGAGCAGGCATGCATATATCCTCAAAATATTTTTTTAGGGAAAAGACTTTGTCTTAGGGATAAGTCTTTGTTATCTCTTTCTTTGTCATGGAAGGTCTGTTTTTTATGAGAAGTTTCACAGAAGCTTTCTTGTAAGATCCTTTTTTTTCCCCTCTGAAGGGGTACATGAGGTACCCTCTAAGATTTTCCTGAAATATTCCCTAAGGATCTTTTGGTCCCTGAGGAACTTTCTTGCTTTGAGAATGCTTTCCTGGAATAAAAGACTGTACTGAGCCACTGATAATTCCTCATGGAGTGGTTCGTTGTTCAGTTCCTCTCTCATATTATTATGAAAAGTGAAAGTATTTAATTGTTCAGTCGTGTCTGACTATTTGTGACCCCATGGACTGTAGCCTGCCAAGCTCTTCTGTGGAATTCTTCAGGCAAGAATACTGGAGCAGGCAGCCATTCCCTTCTCCAGGGGATCTTTCTGACCCAGGGATCAAACCCAGGTCTACCTGCATTGCAGACAGCATTCTTTGCTGTCTGAGCCACCAGAGAAGTAGCATGAGAATAAGGCAGGTAGCACAGTAACACAGTCCCTAGAAAACTCAGCTCTACCATTAGAGGTCACTATGTTATTGAACTGAACTTGGGTCCACTTGCCCCCACCCAGCAAAGCCAATCTACTGACACTAGGTTGTGGTGAAGGGAAGTTCAGTGTTTACAGCAGGTGCCCAATGTGGGGCCAAGCAAGGTGCATGGTTGGCTGTTGCTTGATGGCTTTCAGGGAAAGTTTTTAAAGATAGGGTGAAGGAGGGGGATTACAAGGTGTGTGATCAGCCTGTGGACATTCTTCTGATTGGTTGGCGGTGAGGTAATCAGGGATCAACATCATCAATCTTCTGGTTCCAATCTGTCTGGGGCCTGCATGCTGGTGTTCAGCATATACTTAACTTTTACATCTGCTGCAGGTTTCAGTATCTGCAAAACATTTCAAAGGATATAGCCAGTACTCTCGCCTGGAGGAGCCTGGTAGGCTGCATGCAGTCCATGGGGTTGCTAAGAGTCAGACACGACTGAGCGACTTCACTTTCACTTTTCACTTTCATGCATTGGAGAAGGAAATGGCAACCCACTCCAGTGTTCTTGCCTGGAGAATCCCAGGAACGGTAGAGCCTGGTGGGCTGCTGTCTATGGGGTCGCACAGAGTCGGACACGACTGAAGTGACTTAGCAGCAGCAGCAGCAGCAGCTCAGAACATTATCTATAGCCCCTGAAAGAAAGAAAGAAAGAAAGTGTAGTCGCTCAGTCGTTTCTGACTCTTGGTGACCCCATGGGCTGTAGCCTGCTGGGCTCCTCTGTCCATGGAATTCTCTAGGCAAGAGTACTGGAGTGGATTGCCATTTCCTTCTCCAAGGTATCTTCCTGACCCAGGGATCGAACCTGGGTCTCCAGCATTGCAGGCAGATTCTTTACTGTCTGAGCTACAAGGGAAGCCCCTGAGGAGGAACTAAAGGTCTTTGACTTTAGCAGCTCAACTATTATTATTTTGTCTTGCTTGACTGTTTTCCTTTCATTCTGCATTTTCTTACTTCTCTGACCAGATTTGTTCTTTGGAACTTGGGGAAGGCCTAGGAGGCTAAGGGGCTTACCTTGTGGCTCATGCGGTAAAGAATCGGTCTGCAATGTTGATCTCTGAGTTGGGAAAATCCCCTGAAGGAAATGTTTATGTATTAATGACTACAGTTAAGATACAGCACAGTTCCAACACTACAAAACTTATTTTGTATTTTGATACTTTTGAAAATGAATTCAGTGTATTAAATCCTATTTTATGAAAACTTTGTGGTGTGTAGAAGTATTAATAGAATTGATGTGGATAATCTGATGTGACATCCAAAGACCTTGCTAAATTCATGTTTCTCTTCCTGACTGTATCATTTACAAATAATTTCATGCTATTAAAAAGTTGAATAAATACTATAGAAACACAGAATTTAAAAAATTGTGAAGAATTCCTAAATACCTTTTATCTATATTTATACAACATTTACATTTGAACACATCTGCTTTCTCTATAAAAGAACATATTTTTCTTGAAAGGTATGAGTTGCAGGTGTGAGTCCTCTACACTCCCCAAAGCTTTAGTGAGTGTCTCCAACAAGGTCGTTCTATTATTTAATGACAGTTAAATTATAAAATTGAGGAAATTAATGCAAAAACAGTACTATTATTTAGCATACAAAACTTATCCAGATTCCATCAATTGCCCAGAAAATGTCCAAGAAACAATGTGGTTCAGTGTGCAGCGCCCTGTCCCTTTAAGTGTTTAAACTGGAGCAGCTTTTCAGTCTCTGTCTTTTACATCCTCAATATTTTAAAAATTGCATGTCATTGTCATTGTAAATGGCCCAAACTTGGTGTTTGGTAGATATTGCCTCATAATTTAAATTTGTGTTTTGCATTTTGGGCTGGAATACTATATAAATGATGTTTCGCCCCCCTCTGAGAATCAGAGCAACCAGTTCCCTGATATTTGATTGTACCAATAGTTGCAATATTAGCTTTGTTTAATTAAGGTGGTAAATGCCAGATGTCTTGTTTTCCAACTATAAGCAGTAAGCATTTTGTGGAAAGATGTTCTGAAACTAATGAAACTGTCACCTAGTTTTAGCATTCATGGATGACTCTTGCCTTAAAGAATCACTATGCTGGCTACCAAGCTGTGAGTTTCTAATCTGTCATTTCCTTTTGTATTTATTGATAGTTAACTTAAAAAAAAAGTTTTCCCTTCTTCCTTAGTTGTTTGCTGCTGTTGCTACTGCTAAGTTGCTTCAGTTGTGTCCGACTCTGTGTGACCCCATAGACGGCAGCCCACCAGGCTCCCCCATCCCTGGGATTCTCCAGGCAAGAACACTGGAGTGGGTTGCCATTTCCTTCTCCAATGCGTGAAAGTGAAAAGTGAAAGTGAAGTTGCTCAGTTGTGTTCGACTTGTAGTGACCCCATGGACTGCGGCCTACCAGGCTCCTCCATCCATGGGATTTTCCAGGCAAGAGTACTGGAATGGGGTGCCATTGCCTTCTCCATCCTAGTTGTTTATACACATACAATTATATATCAATACAGATATATGAATTTTTATTTTATTTTTTTGAGTTGTAACCTGTTGTTATTTCGTCCCAGTTTTGACCAAAGCCTTAGAGCTGTTTGTGATGCCCTTTGGGGCTTGTTCTGTGGCCTAACATGTGATCTGTCCTGCACAATGTTTCACAGTACTTGGAGAGTATGCATTCTGCTGCAGTGGAGCAGAGTGGCTCACATGTCTGTTAGGTCCAGCTGGTTTAGAGTGTTGTTCAAGCTGCCTGTTTCCTTGTCAAGTGTTATGGGGTCAGTTGTTTTCACCACAAAAGAGATATGTTGGAGTCTTCACCCCCCACCTCAGAATGTGACCTTAGAGACAGGGTCTTTATAGGGATAATCATGTTCAAATGGTCATTAGGGTGGGCCCTAAACCAATAAAACTGGTGCATGTATGTGTGTGTTTAGTTGTGTCCAACTCTTTGCAACCCTGTGGGCTGTACTCACCAGGCTCCTCTGTTCATGGAATTTTCCAGGCAGGAACTGGAGTGGGTTGCCATTTCCTTCTCTAATTTGACTGGTATCCTTATAAAAATAAAAAATTTGAACACAAATTAGACATACATAGGAGAAAGTGATGTGGAGAAACAAAGGGAGAAGTTCAATATCCAGAAGTCAGAGAGAGGCCTGGAGCAGATTCTTCCCTTAGAATCTGCCAACCCTGTTGGCATCTTGACTTCAGATTTCTGGCCCCAAGAACTATGAAATATATGAAAAATAAATTTTTGTTGCTTAAACCAATTGTTTTGCACCTTGTTACAGCAGTCTAGCAAATGTATAAAGATTTTGGATGGAAAATAGGGTGTTGCTTTAGCAAATACATAAAAATTTGGAGGTGGCTTTGGAATTGGCAACTGATGGAAGAGTTTTGAGGTACTTGATAGAAAAAGCCCAGATTGCCTTGAGGGCATTATTGGTAGAAATATGAGAATGTTAAGGTACTACTGGTGACATGTCAGATAAAAATGAAGGACATGTTATTGGAAATTGGAGAAAAGTGGCAGATAACTTGACTGACATGTGTTTCAGTGTTTACCAAAGGACAGAACTTGTGAGTGATGAATTGGGATATTTAGCTGCAGAGATTTCTAAGCTAGGTGTTGAAGGCATGACTTAACTTTTCCTTGATGCTGATAGTAAAACATGGGAGGACAGAGATAAACTCAGACTGCATTGTTAAGCATAAAGGAACTAGACTGCAAAGGTTTGGAAGACTTTCAGCTTACTCATATTGCAAAAAGCAAGAAAGCAAGCTCTGGAGAGAACACCAAGCATGTGGCCAGACACTGTTTGCTCAAGAGATTATGGGTATGTGACTTATGAATCCAATCAATCATTTCGGCAGAAATGCTACCAACTTGGATTCAAGAGAACAGAGAAAAGTTAAAATGAAGAAACTTTGTGAAACAGAATTCTGAGATTCTATAGGCAGGAAACAGGTTGACAGAGCTATCTAGCTGTGGACACAGACTGAGGGTGGGGCCACTCTCTTGGTTCCAGCGGGTGAAGCCTGCTTTTCAATTCCAGAGAGCTGCCCCACTATTCAGAATTGAAGATGCAGGGCCACCATCCTACTGGGCTTAGAGAACAGAGCATTTAGCCACAGGCGATTATTCTCAAACCTTAACATCTAACGGAATTTACCCTGCTAGTTTTGGGGCTTCTCTGGGACTCATAACACCCCTAACCCTGACAATTTCTTCCTTTTGAAATGGGAATGCCTATCCTATGCCTATCTGACTATTGTATTTTGGTAGCAAATCTCTTTTGGTTTCATAGGTTCACAAATGGAGAGGAATATTGCCCCAGGATGAATCATATCCCAAATCTCATCCATATCTGATTTGGGTGATTCCGGATTTAGAGTTGATGCTGGAGTGGATTAACATTTGGGTGGGGAGGAAATGTTGGGCAGGGGTGAATGCACTTTGCATGTGAGAAAGACATGAATTTGGTGGGGTTGGGGGCAGGAGGGCTGACTGTTATGGATTGAATTGCATCCTGTCAAAAATACATTGAATTCCTAACCCCTAGTATCTCAGAATGTGGATTAGAGACAGGGCCTCTATAGAGATAATGAAATTAAAATTAGGTCAATACAATGAGATCTAAGTCAATATGATTAATGTCCTTATAAAAAGGGTACTGGAAGAATAAGCTTCCTCCTTCAAGGAATGGTCCACTTTTTCAGGGAAGGAAGGGCCTCTACATCAGGAGTTAGCAGGTTTTGGGGGCAATACGGTATCTGCCATAACCACTCAACTCTAGCACTGTAATGTATAAGCAATCTACAGCCAGATTATGGCTGGTTGTGTTCCAATGAAACTCGACTGATGGACACTGAAATTCTAATTAAATAATTTTGTCATTTCATAGTTTGGAAAAATTTGAAACCATTTAAAAATGTAAAAGCTTCTTAGCTTAACATCCATAAAAGTATCAACCATCTGTATTTGGCCCCTGGACTGCAGTTTGCAAACTTCTAGGCTGTATCCCCACGTGACAAGCATACAAAGTGTATCATGAGTTTGCTAGGTTGAGTCCTCAGATTCTTCACAGGATTCTCCACGCAAATGATTAATTATCAACAGACACTGTTTCTAACATGTTTACATAAGGGATTGATGCACACTTAAGGTAGTTGACTCTGTATTTCAGCAACTGTGTCTTTGATTTCCATCATCTCAACACTACAACTCTTGAGTAAGCAATTATTACCACAATGTCAGTGAGCTGCTGACAACACTCTGCCTTGAGATGAGATTCAGACCATCAAGTCTGGCGTTGTGTTTAAAAGCTGATGGAACCAGAATTAGCCATTTCATCTGATGTCCTAGATTTCCTCATAAATTTAAAAGTTTTCTAGGACAATAGCTCCTGAGTGTTGCCAGAATCTTACCAACAGAGTCCATGAGGTTCTTGGTGTACATAAGCAACAACACTATTTCATACTATGAGCTAAAAATATCCACTTTGGAATATAAGTAGGAATCTGAAAGATTTTATTCTTGTCTTAGGAATAAACCTAAACCACACACCCCACTTTTCTTTAACAGTTTACTAACAGTTTATTCCAGTGAAAACTATTTACCAATTAAAGCCTTACAGTTACAAGAGATAGAACTCATTCTTCTTAACATTAGCAGAAAATATTTTTATTGCAAATATGAGGAAGCACACAGAACACCAGAATACTAGGTTCAGAATATCCAAAGTTATCCTGAGAAATTGAAATAGCAGGAACTAATTGATGGTCTTAGTAAAACTATGGGACAAGAATGAATTCTGATATTTCCCTTCTGGTTCATGTGAGACTGAATTAGAGAATCAAACTTCTGGAAAAGAGGTTACCATGACTCAACCATGACAGAATGATCACCTATGGCTGGTGGGAAGGACACCCTGAGAGATACACCACAAGGATGTGCACAATATAGCAAGAGTATTTCTTCACAGAATTCTAAGCCACTCTTATCAATCAATAGGGAGCAGATGCTGAACTGCTAAATACAATCAATCTTCATTACCATGAGTGCTCTTGGAAAGCAGCCCTGTAATAATGGACAGACCCACTTATTGAATAAGTAAAATCATTTGGAGTAAGATAAAATCCTTTCATTTATTAAAATTCACATTATTTTAGTTATATTGCTGAGAAATAGACACAATACTGATACTTAGCATTTAATATAAAGAATATTGGAGAATGTTATTCCACAAATTATCAAATATAAGTTACATTCAAAAATAAAATACCAAAATTTTAAAAAATGCTATGTAGTATTACTCAGGAAAGTCACACTCTATGCCCCTGAACCTTCAGAATATGTTCTTTGCTATTTTCCTGTTAGTTACATACTAAATAACAAAACAAAACAAAACTACTTTATCCTCCACCAAGAAGGACTTTCTTCACTCCAAAACAGCATCAAATCTGTAACATGACTCCCCATGTAACACATCTTCTATGGAAATGTGCTTTCCTGATTTATTAAATTCATATGGACTTAATATGCATTCCCCAAATTAAATCTTCATAATTATGCTACTGTATATGATACCACTACTGCTCTTTACTCCTTCAACCATTCTCCTGTGTATAAAGATTTGCATGACTTATTTCTGAAAGCTTTTGCATACTCATTCCAAATGATTGGTCCCTCCCCTATGACTAATTTGATTAGAATGTATTTTTAGGCATTCCTGCTTATATATCCTGCTTCTATTATCATTTGAATTCTCTTGAGGATCAACTTCTGTGAGTACATTCAGATCTATTCTGTTCTGATTTCTCACTTGTGAGTTTTTCGATGTATACGAAGCCCTGAATTCCAACAGAAGGATTTCCCACACTCAGAGCATTTCCATGGTTTCTCTCCTGTATGAACTCTTTGGTGTTCACTGAGAGATGACTTCTGAGTAAATGCTTTCCCACACTCACTGCATTTAAACGGTTTTTCTCCTGAATGAGTTTTCTGGTGTATCTGAAGTGATGCCTTCCGGGGATAGGCTTTTTCACATTCGCTGCATTCATAGGGCTTCTCTGTTGAGTGAGTTCTTTGATGTATAATTAGCTGTGACTTCCCACAAAAGGCTCTCTCACAGAAACTACATTCATAGGGTCTCTCTCCTGTGTGTGTTCGCCTGTGTATAACGAGGTATGATTTGCTGCTGAAAGCCTTCCCACACTCACTGCATCCATAAGGTTTCTCTCCTGCATGAGCTCTCAGATGTGCAGTGAGCTGTTCCTTCCTGCCAAAGGCTTTCCCACATTCACTGCACTGGTAAGGATTATTTCCTGTATGAATTCCCTGATGCACAACAAGTTGTGTCTTCATATTGAAGGCTTTGCCACAGTCACTGCATTGATAGGGTTTTTCTCCTGTGTGCATCCTAATATGAACAAGGAGGTATGACTTACTTCTAAAGGCTTTCCCACATTCACTGCATTTATGGGGTTTCACTCCTGTATGAGTTCTCTGGTGCACAACGAATGGTGACTTCAAACTAAAGGCTTTCCCACATTCACTGCATTCATATGGTTTCACTCCTGTATGGCTTCTCTGGTGTAAAATCAGTTGTGATTTCCAGCTGTAGGCTTTCCCACATTCACTGCAACCATAAGGTTTCCCTCCTGTGTGAATTTCCTGGTGGACAATGAGTTGTGACCTGAAAGAGAAGACTTTCCCACAGTCAATACAGGAGTAGGGCTTTTCTCCTGTATGGACTCTCTGATGAGCATTGAGGTTTGACTTGGCACTAAAGGCTCTTTCACATTTAGTGCACTCATATGGTCTCTCACCTGTATGAATTCTGAGATGTACAATGAGCTGTGATTTACAACGAAAAGCTTTCCCACATTCATTACATACACAGTTTTTTTCTATACTATGAGTTCTTTGATGCTTAATAAAACATGATTCTTTATACCCATGAAATTGATCAGTATTCTTTCTTAGACAGCTTGTGGCTGAAGCTAAATTTTGTGTCAAACTTTTTCCATGTGTTTTATATTTAAGAAGTCTTTGTCTTGAAGAAATGTGGGTTTTGCTCAGATGAAGTTTTCCAAATGCATTACAAGCATAGCTTCTCTGAACACTTTCAAATTCATCATGATTTTTCTGGTACCATTCTTCCCAACCGTCTAAGAAAAAAAAACAACAACACTGTAATTTAAAAATCATAAATAAACCTGATATAGAATTAAAGTGCTTTAGAACTGCTATTTAATAAGTCTTTTTCTTCTGGTCCAGGCCTCTGACACTGGTTCAAAAGAAATAATGGCCAAGTGTACACACACACCATATAACCAAGTGTGGGGGCAAGGGGAAGTGAAACAAACCACAATAAATCCCTCTACAGAAATGGGTAGCTGATTAGCAGTGATGAGAAGTGTTTTTTAAATAGAAGTTTAAAAAATTTAGCCTGCACTTACTAATAAAATCCATTGCCAACTATTTATGCCAATTTTATCATTTCAGGAGTTTACTAAAACAGTGAATTAACAGGGCACGTAATAGCTAGGTATAACACTTACGATGGTACAATGAGATATTAAAACAGGGATTGAGCCATAAGAAAATTAAGGCAAAAACATTTTAGACAGAAGCAAGAGAAACTCCTAGATTTGAGACTTGACAAGCAAGAGATACTGCTCTTTGAGACTGAAGTCACTGGGAGAGAGACATGTTTGCAGAAAGACAGAGGACTTTGTTTTGGATCTTATTATACTGGAGATCTTCATTAAATATTCAAACAGAGAAGCAGGTAGGCAGTTACACCTAAGTTCAGTGCTCAGTAAAAAGCAGGCATCAACAGCACATGCAAGGTATTGAATGACATGAGGGATGAGGTCTTCTAGGGCACATGAGAAAATTAAAAGGGATGCCAAAAGAGCCCTGGAGAAGGTCACATTTAAGGTTGGACAAGAGATGTAGAGAGAATGAGAAAGTCCATCTGTGAAGCCTGAACACTGTGATGATGAGAGTGATAGAAAGGCAAGGTTAAAGGAAAGCAGCAACAGCAGGGCAAGGTCTCGACATCACCCATCATTCACAAGCCTCAGTCACCCTAGGACAGGACTGCTGTACTGGGGACTTCAGAAGCTGTCCTGTTTCCTCAGGACTGCTTGCTAAACATTTTCTTCTCCAAAGAAGAAAATGGTGTGAAAACTGAAGAGGAAGAGCAATTTCAGAAGTGCCTTCCAATTTCTGCCACTGAGAATGCAGAGTGGGAGATCAAGAGCTCTGAAGCATATAAAGCTGGAACCAGAGTGCAGGAAGAAGAGAGGAGGGGGTTGGCAGCTCTGCTGTTACAACACTGGGAGGAAAGAGCTTCAATTTTCAGGATGGTAAAGTCCTTCCAGAGTTACAATATAGAGGAGAAGCCCAAACTTGGACAACTTGAAAGGGAAGAGAAAGAGGAGTCAGGGAAAAAAACATAAGGTGATAAAAACCACTTAAGGCTAGGTTTCAGAACTCTTTTCAGAAAAGTGCCCAAGGGACTTCCCCAGTGTCTGGTGCTTAAGACTCCATGTTTCCACTGCAGGGGGTATGGGTTCTGTCCCTGGCTGAAGAACTAAGATCCTGCAAGCCATGAGGTGTGGCAAAAAAAAAAAAAAAAGAAAGAAAAGTGCCCAAGAAGGTAAGAATTGTAATTTCCAAATGACTAGTGTGAGAAGAGTGAAGGAAGCAATGAAACCTCCTAAGATGGTCAAGAGGAGAGAAGGAAAAGACTGCAGGTAAAGTTGAGGGAATTAACTGCAGAGGCAAAAGGGAAAATAAAGCCCATGATCACAGTAAGGAATGTGCTTGAGGGAAGGAAACTAACCTAGAAAGCAACCTTTGAGCAGTGTGCAGAGAACAGCTCACCAGCCTCTTGGAGTCATGGGAGGAAAGTGACAGCCCTCACCTGAGGACTCTTGGGCTCATCCCAAGCTGCTCCAATGGTATAAGAGGTTAGAGAACAGTTCCCACACATGACACTGCCTGAATGCCAGCACAGTTTACTCCCCATCTCCCATCTTCATGGTATCTGCTCTCCCACCTGGACAGCTCTGATGGGAAACTTCCAAGTTTATGATCCATGGCTCTTCTCCTTGCTCCAACTTGAAGATTAAATCAGGTTTGGTACCATGATACCCTGTTAAGGGAAAGTCACAGAGAATGTAGTCAGACTGCTGAGAACTAAGAGGTCAGGAGGGAGGGAAGAAAGCAGCTTGTTTGCACTTGGGGAAGATGACGTGAGGAGCTGAGGGTTCAGTAGGGGCTAAGAACATGTGACCTCCAGAGGCTTCAGCGTAGATCAACAAAAGAAAAGGCAATGGTGACTTATGACTCATGATCTGGGCTTGAAGCTGTGCTTACCTACAGACACCAGGTTACTATAGTTTTCCAGAGTCACATCCCGGTACAGGTGTTTCTGCACAGAATCAAGCAGTTGCCACTCTTCCCAGCTGAACTCCATAGATATATCCGTGAATGACAACAACCCCTGTAACAACACACACATTACTCAATAGGCTGCAACTACAGTTGGAGATATGGAAAAGATGTAGAGGACCCAGGAAAGGAGACTATCCTCCACAGTCTGCCTTTTGTGCCCAGGCCACCACTTCTTTTGAGAGGGAATTAAAAATACTACTAATAATTGAGCCTCCATGTGCCACATAATCTTTTGGGTTCTGAAGATTTCAGGATGAGTGAAACCCATTCTGGCCTCAAGAAGGTTTTAGTCTTGTAGTGGGAAACAAACATCTATGCTGGGGCTGGGGCAGGGGTGGGGGAAGCAGTCAACCAGGAGCCCTATTTTAAGCCTTTTACTATTTTAAGCTTGATAAGAATAAAAATAAAATACAANATGGATGTGAGTCTGACTGAACTCCGAGAGATGGTAATGAACGGGGAGGCCTGGTGTGCTGCGATTCATGGGGTCGCAAAGAGTCGGACACGATTGAGCGACTGAACTGAACTGAACTGAACTGAGACCAATGGAACAAGATAAAAAGCCCAGAAATAAACCCATGCACCTATGGGTACCTTATTTTTGACAAAAGAGGCCAGAATATACAATGGGGCAAAGACAGCCTCTTCAATAAATGGTGCTGGGAAAACTGGACAGCTACATGTAAAAAATGAAATTAGAAGATTTTCTAACACCATACACAAAGATAAACTCAAAATGGATTACAGACCTAAATGTAAGACCAGAAAATATAAAACTCTTAGAGGAAAACATAGGCAGAACACTTGATGACATAAATCAAGGAAAGATCTTCTATGACCTACCTCTTAGATTAATGGAAATAAAAACAGAAGTAAACAAGTGGGACCTGATTGAACTTAAAAGCTTTTGCACAGCAAAGGAAACTCTAAGCAAGGTGAAAAGGCAACCCTCAGAATGGGAGACAATAATAGCAAATGAAAACAACTGACAAAGGAGTAATTTCCAAAATACATAAGCAGCTCATGCAACTCAATGCCAGAAAAACAAACAAACCAATCAAAAAGTAGGGAAAAAGACCTAAACAGACATTTCTCCAAAAAAGATATACGGATGCTTAACAAACACATGAAAAGATGCTCAACATCGCTCATTATCAGAGAAATGCAAATCAAAACTACAATGAGATATCACCTCACTCTGGTCAGAATGGCCCTCATTAAAAAGTCTACAAACAACAAATGCTGGAGAGGGTGTGGGGTAAAGGGAACCCTTCTGCACTGTTGGTGGTAATGTAAATTGATACAGCCATTATGGAAGATGGTATGGAGATTTCTCAGAAAACTAGGAATAAAACCACCATACGACCCAGCAATCCCACTCCTAGGCATATACCCTGAGGAAACCAAAATTGCAAAGGATATTTGTATCCCATTGTTCACTGCAGCACTATTTATAATAGCTAGAACATGGAAGCAACTTAGATGTCCATCGAAAGATCAATGGATGAAGTTGTGGTACAAATACACAATGGAATATTACTTGGCCATAAAAAGGAATGCATTTGAATCAGTTCTAATGAGGTGGATGAACGTACAGCCTATTATACAGAGTGAAGTAAGTCAGAAAGAGAAAGATAAATATCATACACTAATATGGAATCTAGAAAGATTATACTGAAGAATTTATTTGCAGGGCAGCAATGGATAAACAGACATAGAAAATAGACTTACGGACATGGGGAGAGGAAAGGAGAGGGTGTGTATGGAGACAGTAACATGGAAACTTACATCACCATATATAAAATAGATAGCCAACAGAAATTTGCTATATGTCTCAGGAAACTCAAACAGCGGCTCTGTATCAACATAGAGCGGTGGGATGGGGAGAGAAATGGGAGGGCCGTTCAAGAGGGAGGGGTTTGATTCATGTTGAGGTTTGACAGAAAAAAAACAAAATTCTGTAAAGCACTTATCCTTCAATTAAAAAATAAAAAGAAAACACAATAGCCCAGATACAGGAAGCAATGTGCTACTGACAGATGAATGGATAAACATGCAACACACACACACACTAGAATATTACTTATCCATTAAAAGAAAACCCACAATCTTGCCATCTGTAACAACATGGATAGAACTAGATGGTATTATGCTAAGTGAAATAAATCGGACAGAAATACAAATGCCATATGACCTTACATGTGGAATCTAAAAGATTAAATGAACAAATAAACAGAACAAAAACAGACACATAAATACAGATACCAAAAAGGTGGTTGCCAGAGGTGGAAGGATGGTGAAACAGGTGAAGGGGATTAAAAGGTACAAATCTCTAGTTATAGAACAAATTAGCCACGGGGATTCAGCATAAGGAATATGGTCAATAATATTGTATGGGGACAGATTACTACGCTTGGGGTAGAGATCATTTCATAATGTATGCAAATGTCAAATCACTATGTAGTAAATCTGAAAATACCATAATATCATGTATCAACTGTATTTCAAATATATTCATATTTTTTGAAAAACAAACCAAAGGACCTGAGTAATTGAGTAACATTTATGATATACAGATTCAATATGGTATAAATATATTCTCAACAAATTAATTTATAATTTCAATGTATTATCAAAATACAAAGATATTACATTTTATTTCATCTAATGGTAAGTATTTTCTAATACTCATTCACGATAAATAAAATCATACATTTGGACTAGAGCTGCTACAACTGGAAAATTAATGGTAAATTATAATCCATGAACACTGAGACCCACGGATGAAAGGAAAACTAAATGAGCCAAATTCCAAAGAGGGAAGAGCTCTTCCCGGATAAGCTAAGAGTGCTCTGGCTGTTTACTTTGCAGAGGGCATTTGCCCAGCCTGAGAACAGGCAGGGTGGGCTCAGCTGAGATAGAGGATGACACCAAGAGAAAAAGAAACCAGTAGAGCCTTCGGTGCCCACCCTGGACAGCAGGCTCTTCCCACCGAGTGTTTGTTGAGTGCAGTCAGTGCAGGAACTGGGCAGGGCACAGACTCTGAAGACATTCTGCATGGGTCTGAATCTTAGCTCTGCCACCCTCATCTCCTTGTTTCCCTTAATAGTTTGGAACTGTGGGCAGCCTCCCCAGTTTCCTCAGCTGTACAGTGGGGACATACTTGCCTCACAGGGCCCTGAGACTTTAATGACGTCACACACACAAAGTGCCTAGGCCAAGAGTGGTGTCTATTAATGTTATTCAATAGTTGTAAAGTCTACTTTATTAATAGACTTTACACTTGTACACTGTACACTTATAATGGAGAAGGCAATGGTAACCCACTCCAGTACTCTTGCCTGGAAAATCCCATGGATGGAGGAGCCTGGTAGGCTGCAGTCCATGGGGTAGCTAGGAGTCAGACATGACTGAGCAACTTCACTTTCACTTTTCACTTTCACGCATTGGAGAAGGAAATGGCAACCCACTCCAGTGTTCTTACCTGGAGAATCCCAAGGACGGCGGAGTCTGGTGGGCTGCCGTCTATGGGGTTGCACAGAGTCGGACACGACTGAAGCGACTTGGCAGCAGCAGCAGCAGCAGTACACTTATAATGTTCATTTATTTTATATTTCTTAATTGCTATCGGAAATACATTCTCTCATTGTACTTTCTGTATAATTATTGTTTAAAGACAAAAAGTTCATTGATTTTTGAGGTTAATTGTATCCCTCAGGCCACCTTAATGAAATCCTTTCCCCCGACACCAAAACCCTTCCTGTCATACTTGATCACCTAAAAAAAATACTATTACTATACTATTACTAATTGCTTCTTTACATCCTGCTGTCCATGTTCTCACTCACTTCAGTCATGTCTGACTCATTTTGACCCCGTGGACTCTGGCCCACCAGGCTCCTGTCATGGGATTTTCCAGGCAAGAATACTGGCGAGGGTTGCCATTTCCTTTTCCAGGGGATATTCCAGACCCAGGGATCATAGCTGCATCTGTTTCTTGCACTGGCACTCAGGTTCTTTACCATTAGTGCCACCTACACTCCTAAAGGAAATCAACTCTGCATATTCACTGGAAAGACTGATGCTGAAGCTGAAGCTCCAATACTTTGGCCACCTGATGTGAAAAGCCTGGAAAAGACCCTGATGCTGGGAAAGACTGAGGGCAGGAGAAGGGGGTGACAGAGGATAAGGTGGTTGGATGGCATCACGGACTCCATGGACATGAATTTGAGCAAAGTCTGGGAGATCGTGAAGGACAGGGAAGCTTGGTGTGCTGTAATTCATGGGGTCGCAAAGAGCCAGACATGACTGAGTGACTGAACAACAACAACCACCATCTATACTATTACTAATCACTTCTTTACATCCTGCTGTCCTCAGCCTAATGCAATCCCTTCACCTCTTAGGAGGTGAATATCTGCAGAACACCCGGCATTCTGTTTGCTCTGGAAAAAGTGCTTTAGACCTATAAATTCTGAAATCCAAGAAGCACCTTTTGGCTGCATGAAATACTTTCGAGGAACTTCACATCATGGCTTCTAAGAAGTTCCCTTCTCTCAAGTTTGTAGGGGAAAAAACACTCTCCAAATGTTCTCTCACCTCTCCTGCACCCCAGCCCCTCTTTAATGCAGCCCTTGTCATTGTCCTGAGGCCTCTATTTGGTCCTTTTTGGGGCTCTACTCCTATATCTATAACTCCTATAGTTAAAGGCACTAACATAGGTGCCTTTAATTGGTACATGTTAGTGGAAAACTCCCACCTAAGCTACAGACTCAACTGTAAGCACCACATATTTAATACCTACAAAGCTACACTCTGAGGTCTCTGGTAAAGAATCCACCTGCCACTATAGTGGACATGGGTTTGATCCCTGGTCCAGGAAGATCCCACATGCCTCAAAGCAAGTAATCCCTTGCACCTCAGCTAGTGAGCTCCTGCTTTAGAGACCAGGGACCATAACTACTAAGCCCACATGTTGCAACTACTAAAGCCCGCTTGCCCCAGAGCCTGTGCACCAGAAGAAGTCACCGCAATGAGAAGCCCAGTCTCTGCAACTAGAGAGTAGCCCCCACTCACTGCAATTAGAGAAAGTGGAGCAGCAAGGAAGACCTACCCCCGCCACCACCTCCCGCAGCCACAGGAAAAGATAAATAAATCTTAAAAGAAGGAAAGAAAAAAAAAAAAAAGCTACATACACTCTGTCCCTGGATACTTCTTCCAACAGTGTTCTCAAGACCGGACACATCACCGGTGTACCAACAGCTCAGGAGTTCAGCATTCGCTGTTAAGTCTCCCTCTGGTTCAGTCCTCGAACCACCTGCACGGTCCAGAGGGTCCACTGGCTCTCTCCTCTCACAACACTGCTCCTTCCCGCTTTGAATCCTTAAACTCCTTCCCCGCCATCCTGCCCAACGACTCTGTGCGCCAGACCACAGCTCCTCTAAAACAAGAAACGTACGTGATTTCTTTGCACTGCTAGCATCGATCTCTGGATCCAGCTCACGAGGGTGCTTAGTATACAAGCATCTGAACAAGCTAATGAACAAAAAGGAGATAATTTCCCTGCTGATGCCCTGAAAATCTGGACGCGAAGATAACTCTATACTTGTGTGTGGAAAACCTGAAACGATAGAGGATCATTTCCTTCACGGGGGCCCTCACTGCCCTCGGAATTCAGGGTCCGCTGTAGACAACAAAGCAGAGTAACTGCCCACGGACAGGGCACCGGACACCAAGTGCCAGAAGGACACCACAAGGAACGTTTCTGGAGACTCAGGGGGATGGCGGGGAATGTGAGTTCAGGCCCTGGTGTGACCGTGAAGGGATGAAGAGGTCCGCCCTCACGGCCGAGTCAGCTTTCATAAGTGAGAAAGTCCCTACTTACCGAACACGAAGCTGTCGGGAACCTGGTGGCCATCCCAGGCTGTTTCGTGCAGGGTGCGGAGGAGAGAACTGAACTCTGAGGATATCCCTGCTGGTCCCACCCTGCNTCCTCTATTTCTTTGCATTGATTGCTGAGTAAGGCTTTCTTATCTCTTCTTGCTATTCTTTGGAACTCTGCATTCAGATGCTTATATGATCAGTCGGTATTATGATCTCATAAAATTCCCAAGCAAATTGTATTCTTAAGAAATCCCTAACATGCTCTATGCCCTGTTCTCTGATGGAAGGAAATT
This sequence comes from Neotragus pygmaeus, assembly GCA_006410875.1. Classification (NCBI taxonomy): domain Eukaryota; kingdom Metazoa; phylum Chordata; class Mammalia; order Artiodactyla; family Bovidae; genus Neotragus; species Neotragus pygmaeus. The sequence goes on from SJYV01018944.1 coordinate 582,143, forward strand.
CAGCACTTAAGAGCTTTCCTAGGCTGTTCTCCCATTTGAATTGTCATGTCTTTTAAGTAAATTTAAATGAATAATCCCCAATACTACTGTCTTTTGAGATCTTACTGTATTAGACCTTAGTCTAATTCTAAGAGGAATTGGATTAATTCCCCTTATTCATAATTCTGAAACTTTTGTTATGATCTAAAACTGCTACTGCCTTAAAACAGTACAGAACTATTTTTAGGGAAGAGGGTCTAAGATTGATATTGGTTTATAATGAAATGGCAGGAAGTCTTGGGAAAGTGTGTGACAGAAATAGACAGCTGTAAGAATAATTAATGACAGTGTATAGCAAAGAGGAAAAAAGGAGGACATTAGAGTGTGTTAGGTATGATAGAATACAACACAGAGATAACCATTCTGTTCATAGAAGATTAGGGATAATGATTGGGGCAACTGCATGCAAAAAGGAAATAAAGCTACAACAATGAATACATGCATACCTATTTGTTTCTATATTTTCCAGCGATTTAGCTTAGGCTTTTGCTGTCATTTGTTTGTTTGTTTTAATTGGGATGGGAATTGATGCTGGAAATGAAGTAGAAGGTAGATGGGCTACAGGGCTGAGCAGCTGGAATTTGTCAAGATGAGTAAATTGGAGTTTTGTTTTCCTTGACATTAAAAAGGAAACAGTTTAAGGCAGGAGCTCTGCAGAAGTAAATAGATAAGACGACCACGTCTATCACTTTTGAGATCAAGGAGACCTGCCCTGACCGCGCATGCACAGAAAGGCTCCTCTGGGGTCAAAAAGGAAGGGGGTGCTATCCCATAAAAGGCTAAAAGATGCACATGCATATTGGGGAAAGCCCTGGTCCAGGTCAGATGGGGAGAAGGAAGCGAGATAACTGGCCAGAGAAAAACAAAGACCCAGAAGAACTACCCTCGGATAAGTGATCACCTGTCTGGCACACTCCTTGTTAAGGAGGATGTCCGCCCTCTTCTCTGGGTGCATATTTCTGCCCTGTTTTTGTCTTAAATAAAATGCTTCTCTGTGTGCTCTCTCACATATTATGCTGTGTCCCTAATAATAAACTTTGTGCCTCTTTTCAAGTTTTTGTCTCCCTGAAACACTTGTTTTCAACAAGGACAAGAGCCAGAGAAGCTTCAAATCTAGCCTCTAGTCTCTAGTGGTTAGAATTCCTAGTTTTCACCCCAGCTACCCCAGGTTCATTTCTTGGGCAGGGAACTAAGATTCCGGTTCAAGCCACCACTCACTGCTGTCTCTGTGAGATCAGAAAAACCATGCTTAATTAATGCATTAAGAATTTTATTTAAGATTCGTTTGGATGCAAATGCCAGAAATATAGCTCAGATTAGCTTAAACTAATAGAGAAAATGTATTAGCTCTCATATATAAATGTGTATATATAATATATAAATGTACATGTAATGTATATAAATGTACTTTCCCCCTCACCACCTGGGAAAATATCATAAATGTATATAACATATGATTATATAATGTATAAATGTGTAAATCATAAATGTATAGCTTTTGTATAATAACTGAAAGGAACAGGCAGTAGGCTTCAGAAATGACTTGACTCAAAACTTCAATCAGCATTACACTACTTTCTCCCTTTCTCCATTCTTTCTGGTTGGCCTCATTTTCAGTCAAGCTTTCCTCATGAAGTAGCAGAGGAAACCTGACACTTCTTTCATAACTGTGGCTTATTGTATAAAATCAATACTTCATTGTCTGGAGGTCCACTGAAACCACATAGATCAAGCATAGGAGAAAGCTTGTCTCCTAAAGAGAAACTGAGATAAATTATCAGAAGAAAGGGAATGGATGTAAGGAAGGCAAAAATAAAATTTCTTAAGTCCTCTATTTCTAGAATTACTGACTCCCCTGATACATGAATTCACCCTGGGACATTCACAGCATGAGGAAGCACTGTGTCACATTTTCAATGCTCAAGTCACATTGCAATGCCTCCAAATTCATTGTCTATCCCAGTGAATTTTGATTTCACCATATTTATGAACTGCGGTAGGACTTATAATCTGAACCATGTAAATTATTCTTATGGTCTTTATAGCATGTCATTCTTTTTTTCCTCTTTGCATATCTATTTATTTTTTTCTACTTAAGTTCTAAGCTTTGGGTAAAAAAGTACTCCTATTTATTTTATTCCCAATCTTGGAAACAGATTATTTTAGATATTGAATTTGTTGGTTGATTTATATAGAATATGCCTAGAAAAATTATTTCTCCATTTAAAAAATTATCTTTTTCATAACAATTTCTTCTCAGTCTCAGCTTTCCTGATCTTCCATTCTCTTTCTGTGGTTTTGAAATGCAACAGGACCCTATGGTCCTTACCCACTATGTCCTCGGCTTGCCTTTTGTTTGCGGAAAACTTTAGTCAAAGAATAAGTTTAATTGAGAAATGAGAAATGCAGAAACTAAGGAAAAGAGTCAAAGGAGATCAAATAATAATATAGTCATTAAGCATAGTCAAGGACCTTCAGTTCTTTCACAAGGGCTATAGATAATATTGAGTCACATCCTGGGAGCAGTCTTATTGACTGCTCAAAGACTGCTCAAACACCAGGGTGAAGAAGTTAACTAAGTTATGACCAAACTGTACCCACAACATAATGGATCCTGTTGCCACAGTGCTGAGAACTTGCCTCGAAGAAATGGGAACAAACGTACCCTGGAACTGAAGAGTAATTGTATCTAAAACAACCAATGGAGAAAGCAATGGCAACCCATTCCAGTACTCTTGCCTGGAAAATCCTATGGACAGAGGAGCCTGGTAGGCTGCGGTCCATGGAGTCGCTAAGAGTCAGACACAACTGAGCGACTTCACTTTCCCTTTTCACTTTCATGCACTGTAGAAAGAAATGGCAACCCACTCCAGTGTTCTTGCCTGGAGAATTCCATGGACGGAGGAGCCTGGTAGGCTAAAGACCATGGGGTCACAAAGAGTCAGACATGACTGAAGCGTCTTAACACTCAGGCATGATCAAAAATGAAAAGGATGGTTCGCAGATTATGAGCAAAGCGCCCCCGTATCCTACAGAGCAGCCACAAAGCGTTTTGCAACAGGAAACCGCACACCTGTCCCTCAGGGAGGCGCGCCGCAAGCCCCTCTGGGAAATGTAGTTCTAAAGCAAGTGGGACTCTGGGAAATGTAGTTCGATATGGACACTTCCGAGGCCCAGCCGCGTCCGCCTCGGCCCTGAGGACTAGACGGGTAAGGGTGTAGGGGGCGGGGGCAGGAGTGCGGGCTGGTGGTGGCCTCTGCGTCCAACTGGGGCCGTGTGGTGANGGAGGCGGGAGGGAGCGGGGTGGGGGCCAACGTTTGGAGGACTGGGGTTTGCAGGGTAGGATGTAGGTGGCGGTGGTGTGGGAGTCTAGAGGGAGATTTGGGGGTCCGGGAGAGGCCTCCGGTGGTGGTGGGCGATGAAAGGACTGTGAAGTAGACCGTGAAGCTGATTAATTTGGGAGTCACTTGAGGGTTGAGATATTGGAATGTCTGTGGAAATCAATAATTTAGGGTTAGGGAGGGATGAAATGTTGTGAAACCAGTGGAAGGAAGGATTTTTGGGGGGGCGGGGGAGTGTTTAGCCTTGGGAGGTGGCGACAGCAGGCGCTGGGAGAGAGGGAGCCCAGAGGTCACCCTCCAGAGTGAATGAAGGGCTGCATGGGGTCACCGTGCACTAGGGAAGTGGATTGAGGGCTTGTAGGACTAGTTAAAGCCCTAGTGATACATGATTTGTGTGTCTTGGATTGGGGACTGGACCCAAAGGGATGAATGATAAGGCCCTTGAGGGGAGTCTGTTTGGGCAACGTCTAGAGGGCTCGGAGTGGTTGAACTGAGGATTTCGTTGACAGACCTGTTGGTTGCTGCAGTGTTAGACTTTGTTCTCTGTGCTCCTGGAAAACAGGAAGGTTAAGAGGTGTCCCCTTCTCCAGGGTTCAAGGAAACACCTTCTTGCAAAGAACCCTGTTACCCCACAGGACTCCCTTGTTTACCTGTGACAAGGCCATAGATAAATATGTCACCAACTCCTCTCATCCTTTACTTCATCAATGATTAGCTGAACTGTTTGTCCTCACACATCAAAGCACTTATTAACCAAACTTCTTTGGTTCAGCTTCTCTTCTTCCTGCAGTTTCTTGAACTTTGGTGCACTGCAGCTTGAGCAGCCTTACAGCCCTGACCACCCCCCGCTACCCCCCCCAAATCGAGAAATGGCCAGCCTCTAGTGAAATGTCCTGTCATCTGCCATCTGGTCATCCTGCCCTTCGATCCAACATCCTAACACCTTGCCGAGATGCTTCTACCTCTTAGAGCCACAGCGTTCTCCCTACTTCAGGACCCCGCACCACTCATGATAATAAATTCTTGGAGTGAAATATTTCTTTGCCAAGTCTGCATTTTTTTAACAGATTCACTTATTTATTTTGGCTGTGCTGGGTCTTCGTTGCTGCATGCAGGCTTTCTCTAGCTGTGGTGAAATTGATTTATTTATCTTGGCTGAGCTGAGTCTTCGTTGCTGCATGCAGGCTTTCTCTAGTTGTGGTGAGATTCACTTATTTTGGCTGTGCTGGGTCTTTGTTGCTGCCGCATGCAGGCTTTCTCGAGTTGTGGCAAGTGGGAGCTGCTCTTCAGTTGTGCTCAGGCTTTTCCTTGTGGTGGCTTGTCTTGTTGTGGAGCCTGGGCTCTAGAGCATATGCTTCATTAGTTGCGGTGTGTGGGCTTAGTTGCCCTGGGGCCTGTTGGATTTTCCCCGACCAGGGATTGAGCTGGTGTCCCCTAAATTGCAAGGCAGAGTCTTAATGACTGGATCCCCAGAGAAGCCCTGCATTTGTTTTGGCCTGACAGTTTAATGGTAGCTTTTTCAGTGGAGGGGAGTGACTAGGGTGGCCCGGGCTAGTGAGTGATCTGGGTCCGTGTTTGGGGATCTGGTGATCAAGCTGTCAGGTTGGAGGCTGTGTATCAGCGTTGGGAGGTCTGTGCTTAAGTTGATGGGTGGCCTGCTGGGGGTTATGAATGAGTGGAAAGCGGGGGTGGTATTTGGCATTGTTGGAGGGGCTTCAGGTGTGTTGGTGTTTATGTGGCCCTTGCAGAGTGATGAGCTATTAGGGTGTCAGCAAGTGGTGGGTGGGCACAGGGTGGACTAGAGAGTGGATATCAAGGAGGTGAGTGGCTGGCAGCCCTATGTGATGAGGGGCTGGGGACCACTGGGGGGTTAGTGATGGGAGCTAGTTTAGGTGGTAGGTGGTGATGGGAGATAGCAAGCTTGCAGGGGACTCTGTGCAAGCACTAATGGGGCACCTGTGAAGGTGAGTGGGTGGGTACCCATAGAAGGGAGTGATGGGAGGTCTGCAGGTGTCCTTTAGGACTCAGCATGTGAGATTCTAGTGACAATTTCTAGTCAATGAGTAGACTGGAAATTGTTGAGTGGGGTTTGGAGGAGCCAGTGATGGGGTTTCTTGGTGGCATTGAGAAACTTGTGGGAATTGGAGGTAAGGGGCTCTGGGGTTGTAGTCAACTAACGGGTCTGTTGGGATACCTGTGGCTATGCGCAGGGCTGAGTGAGGGGGAGGCTGCTGTGACCAGGAGCAAAGGGTTCTGGTATTGTCTGATTGGGGATCGAGCTGTAGTGAGAGACTTTGGGATTCATTGATTCACACACTTCTGTGGATTGGTTTTGTCACTGGTGGTTGGTGATTGGGAGCTTTGCTAGAAGAGTGTTGGGGACCCGCAGTGTGTGTAACTGATGGCCCAGACACCCTGGAGGGATGGTGGACACATGGGGGTCAGTGGTTGTGTGTTCAGTTATTGGGGCTGGGGAATTCTCAGGTGGTCAGTTAGTGTGATTGAGGTGGTCTTTGGAACCTGTGTTTGAGGGGCTATGGATGTTGGTGATTACAGGGCCTGTGAGCGTGGTGTTTTGGGGTTTGGATGGATCGTGTGTGGGTTCAGGCAAGACTCTCAGATTGTAACTTCTATTCGATAACTATGTTGTCTTTGTTCTTTAGCCCCTCTCATCCAGCATTCGTGTGGCCTTGTTGGTGAGTGATGGTTCCTTTTACTTGAATGTTTCCTTGTTTAAGAATTCTCAGTGACTCCATTGACTCTGAATCCTCCCACTTGTGTCTGATGCACCTTCAAGGGTGTGGTTGGCCTATCGCCTTCCAAAGGGGGTTCCACCTCCTCAGGGCTCAGCTAAGAGTCATCTCCAAGGAGTATCCTTCATCTGCCCACTTGTCTGTCACATTTGAAGTTTCTTCTGAGCACTCTGTCAGTCAGAAATTTTTTTGATGTTTGTTTCCCACCCAAGAGGGCAGGGATCATCTATCTTATTTTGTGGTCTCTCCCATGTGTCCAAAGCAGGGCCCAGTAGTAAGAGACCCTTAACAAATTGTTGCTTTCCTGGGCCATAAATGAGACTGTGAGTGTGTGTGTGTGTGAGAGAGAGTAAGCATGAGTGTGTGTGAGAGAGAGAGATCTAATGTGTATGTGAGAGCAGAGTGGAAGAGTATGTTGGATCCTGGGGGAGAAACAGAGTGACTGCTTTGGATATTAGTACAGTCAGCACGTCCCCTTTTCCAGAGAAGCTGCAGGAGGGCTCCTGTGCATCAACCCAAAAGGGGTCCAGATGAGATAGACGCTTCCAGGGCAGGTGGGCCTGCATCTCAAGGACCCCAGGTTTGGAAGGCATTGACTCTGGAGTCTCGTCCCTCAGCCTCCTAGACCACTGGGACCTGCCCTTGCCCAGGAGCCCCAAAGAGCTCCCTGTATGTCCCAGGAGGAGGTGCTTTTCCCTTGGGTGTTACTCTCTGCTTTCCCAGGATGTTTTTCTTGAGAGACCTGTTCTCAAGCACCACACTTTTCACACTGGACTGAAGAGAGCCCAGTCTCATTGGGAGACGTTGATCTTTGTGTCTGCTGCACCCACACGTGGGCAGAACCCATGGCATTACTCTCCCTTCCCACCAGTAGGAGTTCTTCCTGCCCTGGATGCCCTTGCTCTGCCCTCTACCACTGTTTCAATCAAAATCCCAAATCCAGTCTGTCTTTCCAGCCTGGCTGGTTTCTTGACTCACTGCAGGTCCTCTCTGCACCTGGTCCACACTGGGACCTGCCCTCCCTCCCTGGCCTGTGTCTTCTCTTGATTCTTTCAGGGCCCTCGATCGACGATGCTGGGAGCTGGTCTGTGGTCTGGCCGGCATTGGGCAGTGTTCCTGGGTTTCCTTTCTCTTTCTCTTGCCGACTGAGCAGTCTGAGGCTCCTAAGCAGGTGGTGATGAAAACAGACTTCCTTTGTCTGATTCCAGCCCTCAGCCCAACCCTGACGGTGGCAGGAAGGGCCTTAAAGGGGCCAGTGTTCTCTCCACTCTTGTTAGTGGCCCTGGAGTAAAACCTGGCAGTGTGCTGACACCCAGGCATAACTTTCTGCCCTCACTTGTGGAGGATGAGTCCATACATTTCTCTCTGTTCAACTGGGACACTCAGGAGGCCTCCTTCCCCTTCCTGCCATTCTTAATAGAACAACAGGCTCTTGCTCTGAATTTCTTGTAGGAATTACATTCTCTTCTTTCTCAGTTTACTTTCTGGAAAAGTGTCCATTGATTGTCCATCATGTCTGGTCTTCTTTGTAGCCTGTCAGCCTGTGGGGACCAAGCCAGGAGCATGAACAGCTCAGGGGGTGCCCAGCAGTCACTCCCAGACCACAGGTTTGGACAAATCTCAGTTAGGAGGTGGAGTTTGTCCCTTGTGTCCCCAGGTTTACCAGGAACTGTGTTTTTGGACACTTCCTTTCAGGTGTACCCTCATGAAGGAAGTCACATCCCTGTGTGACCCCACCCCCGTGGCATCCTTGGCTCTGATCCGGTGTCTGGCTGATGTCAGTGACCTGGCTCATGAGTGGTGGAGAAATTGAAAGTGTAAGTATTTTATTTGTGATCATGCTGATCTTAACTGTTGGTCCATCTGTTCTGATAATTCTGCCTAAGGTGATCTCTGTTTTATAGTTTGTGATCTTTTAAAAAGTTTTTAAAGTAGTGGTTGTATTAATTTATGTGGTTATTTGACTCTCTGTGGATATAGTTTAACAAACCAATCCAGGAAACTTCTCCACAAAAATAGAAGAGAAAGAATAGTTTTATTATTGAATAAAAATTAAACCAGAATGTGATGCCCACTTTAGACAATCTGCTAAAAATATTGCAAGAGACAGGAAGAGATGGTGTTCTTTTCTATAGCCATGCAGGTACAACCTACTAGACAGACCTGCAACACAGTCTCAAGGGATCATTTGTCACGCAGAGTTCATCCTAAACTTACTTGGTAGTTGGAATAGCTACTGTATTAGCTACTTGCCTTCACCCAAAGGAAAAACACACTTCTCATGGCTTTATGATGGGAGGTAATTTTCCAGCTTGGACCTGAGTGCCACAGTCAGGCCAGTCAGGCTGCTATCCTCCCAGAGACCAAGAGATAGGGATGTGTCTTCCTGGGTAATTTCAGAGACACCTCCCAGGTCCATAAGAAAGACATTGATGAGTTGTTAAACATAGTTTTAGAAAAGATTTATGTACATCCCAAAGGGGCAGAGAAAGATTTTGTAATTGCACATTTTCTACAGTAAATGCTCTTGAAATAGGGATCTGAGGAGTCTTTTTCTTTTTGTTCTCCTCACAGGCTCTGAGCTGGATCCCCTTAAAGGTGTTATCTGTCTGCTCTCCTGCTCCAGTAATTGCATTTGAGAAGGGCTGAGACCAGGCCTTGGAAGCAGAGGGGAGGGAAGGGGCCCCAGGGCCAGCAGTGTGGACCTCAGAACCATTGGATAGCCCCATCTCACCCCCTCTGCAAGCAGCTCTTCTGAGCAGGGACCAGAGATCTTAGAAAGAAGCAGGCTGTGGAGCAGTTTCTCTAGGGTACATGGGAATGTGGGAGATGCAAATGTGCCTGAAGGCAGCTGGGAGCCTTGCCAGTTCTGTGATGCCTAAACTCAGCAGAGATTTTGATCTATCTCCTGTCACCCCTTGGAAGCCCATGGCCTGGGCTGTTGTGCTGGTTTCTGAGGGAAGAGCAGGCCTCCTCACGTGTTTGCCCCAACGTGAGGTGAGAAAGAAAGGATGGTAAAGTTTCCTTTAGGCCTCTCGTCTTGTGGTGTCTACTCTGGGTTGTAACCCTGTGGATCAACTACAAACCCACACCCGAGTGTCAGCCTCCCCAAGGCCTGTCTCCCCTGAGGTCTCACCCCTTCTTTTGGCCATTTCTTTTAGTTCCTCTGATCTATGCTTTCCTTTGGCTCCAAGACTGATTTTGGAGTAGAGGGCCAGCACCCCAGGCTGCTTCTCCATCTTGATCTAAAAGCCCCTTCCTGTCCCCTGTCCTGCCTGGAAGTGAGTTGCATTTTATTCTGTAGTACCTGTGCCAGGCATTTCATTTAAGTGCCCGCGGGAAAAGATGCTGCAGGGTCAGTGACCCAGGACTGTCTTTTCAGACTTTGTTGCTGCCCCTGCAGAGAGGTTTGAGGTGTTAGGCTCCCCTGGGGCCTTTGGTTGAACCAACAAGGCAGGTGGCTCCCATCAGGCATTCCCAGGTGGGAACTGGGCTGCAGAGCACAACGTGTGCTGCAGGCCTGGCCTGGCTGTGGTTGGCTTGATTGACATGTGCCAGTAGCTTGTTCCTTAGGGCTATCAAACAGCCCATCTGAGTTCCCAGTTGGGATGACATCATCTCAAACAAGATTCCCATTGCATCTCTAGGCCATGGGTCTCAGGAACAAGACTTGTGTGAGATAAGAAAGAAGAGGCCTCAGGACTTGGGGTGCATTCCCATCTTTGACCAGAGGTTCAGAGCATCAGGACAGAGAGAAGTCACAGAGAAGACTTCCCAGGACTCGGGGAAGATGATCAGGTCACAGGTAGGTTGTTTGTCTTCCAGTCATTTTTATCTGTGGGTAGATGAGGCTTCCAGGCATTTCTACAACCAACAGGAAAGGTTTAAATACATTTAAATTACAGCCAGAGAAAACGTAAACCTGGAAAGGAAGGTGGTCAAAAGAAACACAAGGTGGTCCATAGAATCATACAAAAATCTTGAAGTTGGGACACAGACATGTGAGAAGTAAGGCCCTGCACTGTTGGAATTGAGCCGCAAGCTTCCTTAGGTGTCCCCAGAAGCCGCCATAGAAAGAGAAACAGGAATAGCTGTGTGGTTTCCTCTGTCAGAAAGCAGACCATTACTGACTTAGCAGAAGCAAGTATTTCCTGATGATTACATGTAAAGAAAATGCTTGGATAACTGGTTATGTAGATGACGTGGTGAATGACGTCCCGGAATGGGTGAACATATTTCCGAGGGCTATTCCTTGCAGGGATCCTCAGTGTATGTGGAGGACATGGGAGCGGGCAGTGGGCCTGGGCACACACCCTACTTCTGTTCTGCTTTTAGGGAAGAAAACCTGAATCATCTTGCAGAGTTGGTTGTTAAAAAACCTTCAAACGGCCTCCATAAATATTCTCTCAGTTGGAATTTCAATACATTAAAAAAAATTACTTATTTATTTATTTATTTTTGGCTGTGCTGGGTCTACCTTGCTGCACAGGCTTTTCTCTAGTTGTGGAGAGTGGGGGCTACTCTCTAGTTGTGATGCACAGGTCTCTCATTGCAGTAGCTTCTCTTGTTGAGGAGAAGTGGAGTGGCTACTGTATTAGCTTTTTGCCTTCACCCAAAGGAAAAATACACTTCTCATGTCTTTATGATGGGAGGTAATTTTCCAGCTTGGAACTGGATGCCCCAGTCAGGCCAGTCAGGCTGCTGTTCTCCCAGAAAACGAGACAGGGATGTGTCTTCCTGGATGATTTCAGAGACACCTCACAGGTCTATAAGAAAGACATTCTTGAGTTGTTAAACTTTCTTTTAGAAAAGATTTGGTTGTTAACAAAAAAAAAGATCTGGGGCATGCGGGCTTCAGTAGTTGTGGCATATGGACTCAGTAGTCGTGGCTCCCAGGCTCTAGAGCACAGGCTTAATAGTTGGGGCACATGGGCTTAGCTGCTCCGCAGCATGTGGGATTTTCCCGGATCAGGGATCAAAACAATGTCTCTTGCATTGGCAGGTGGCTTCTTTACCACTGGGCCACCAGGGAATCCCTCAATACATTTTAGCTAGGAGTTTTTTGGCTTCTGTTAGCAAAAGCTGGACAGGAAGATGTCTGCTTTTAGCTCCTTTTCCTGACTTTTTTTTGATCTATGTATAGGTGATTTACAGTGTTGTGTTAGTTTTTTCTGTACACCAAAGTGAGTCAGTTACACACTTATATATACGTGTGTGTGTGTGTATGTATATGTGCTAAGTCGCTTCAATCGTATCTGACTCTTTGTGACCCTGTGGACTATTGCTTGCAGTCTCCTTTGTCCATGGGATTCTCCAGGCAAGAATACTGGAGTAGGTTGCCATGCCCTCCTCCAGGGGATCTTCCTGATGCAGGGATAGAAACTGTGTCTCTTACATCTCGTACACTGGCAGGTGGATACTTTACCACCATTGCCACCTGGGAAGTGCATGCACACATGTGCACACATACATATTTTTCATATTCTTTTCCATTATAGTTTATCACAGGATATTGAATATAGTTTCCTGTGCTATTCAGTGGGGCCTTGTGGTTTATCTATCCTATATATACATATATATGTGTATATATATATATACACACACACACATATATATATACATATATATATGTAATAGCCTGCATCTGCTAACCCCAAACTCTCAATTCATCCCTCCCCACTGACTTTGTTGACTCAAGAAACAGAACTGCAGTGTCCCTTCAAAGCGATTCCTATCCAGCTAGCTAACCTCCACGCTCTTTCCTACCTCCCTTTCTTTCTTTCTTTTAAAAATTCTGTTGTTTAAACCACTGTAGACTTTTCCCTGTCCTGCTATGTTCTGAGTCAGGACTTCAACAGANTCTGCCCCTACTTGTGGAGGATGAGTCCATACATTTCTCTCTGTTCAACTGGGACACTCAGGAGGCCTCCTTCCCCTTCCTGCCATTCTTAATAGAACAACAGGCTCTTGCTCTGAATTTCTTGTAGGAATTACATTCTCTTCTTTCTCAGTTTACTTTCTGGAAAAGTGTCCATTGATTGTCCATCATGTCTGGTCTTCTTTGTAGCCTGTCAGCCTGTGGGGACCAAGCCAGGAGCATGAACAGCTCAGGGGGTGCCCAGCAGTCACTCCCAGACCACAGGTTTGGACAAATCTCAGTTAGGAGGTGGAGTTTGTCCCTTGTGTCCCCAGGTTTACCAGGAACTGTGTTTTTGGACACTTCCTTTCAGGTGTACCCTCATGAAGGAAGTCACATCCCTGTGTGACCCCACCCCCGTGGCATCCTTGGCTCTGATCCGGTGTCTGGCTGATGTCAGTGACCTGGCTCATGAGTGGTGGAGAAATTGAAAGTGTAAGTATTTTATTTGTGATCATGCTGATCTTAACTGTTGGTCCATCTGTTCTGATAATTCTGCCTAAGGTGATCTCTGTTTTATAGTTTGTGATCTTTTAAAAAGTTTTTAAAGTAGTGGTTGTATTAATTTATGTGGTTATTTGACTCTCTGTGGATATAGTTTAACAAACCAATCCAGGAAACTTCTCCACAAAAATAGAAGAGAAAGAATAGTTTTATTATTGAATAAAAATTAAACCAGAATGTGATGCCCACTTTAGACAATCTGCTAAAAATATTGCAAGAGACAGGAAGAGATGGTGTTCTTTTCTATAGCCATGCAGGTACAACCTACTAGACAGACCTGCAACACAGTCTCAAGGGATCATTTGTCACGCAGAGTTCATCCTAAACTTACTTGGTAGTTGGAATAGCTACTGTATTAGCTACTTGCCTTCACCCAAAGGAAAAACACACTTCTCATGGCTTTATGATGGGAGGTAATTTTCCAGCTTGGACCTGAGTGCCACAGTCAGGCCAGTCAGGCTGCTATCCTCCCAGAGACCAAGAGATAGGGATGTGTCTTCCTGGGTAATTTCAGAGACACCTCCCAGGTCCATAAGAAAGACATTGATGAGTTGTTAAACATAGTTTTAGAAAAGATTTATGTACATCCCAAAGGGGCAGAGAAAGATTTTGTAATTGCACATTTTCTACAGTAAATGCTCTTGAAATAGGGATCTGAGGAGTCTTTTTCTTTTTGTTCTCCCTCACAGGCTCTGAGCTGGATCCCCTTAAAGGTGTTATCTGTCTGCTCTCCTGCTCCAGTAATTGCATTTGAGAAGGGCTGAGACCAGGCCTTGGAAGCAGAGGGGAGGGAAGGGGCCCCAGGGCCAGCAGTGTGGACCTCAGAACCATTGGATAGCCCCATCTCACCCCCTCTGCAAGCAGCTCTTCTGAGCAGGGACCAGAGATCTTAGAAAGAAGCAGGCTGTGGAGCAGTTTCTCTAGGGTACATGGGAATGTGGGAGATGCAAATGTGCCTGAAGGCAGCTGGGAGCCTTGCCAGTTCTGTGATGCCTAAACTCAGCAGAGATTTTGATCTATCTCCTGTCACCCCTTGGAAGCCCATGGCCTGGGCTGTTGTGCTGGTTTCTGAGGGAAGAGCAGGCCTCCTCACGTGTTTGCCCCAACGTGAGGTGAGAAAGAAAGGATGGTAAAGTTTCCTTTAGGCCTCTCGTCTTGTGGTGTCTACTCTGGGTTGTAACCCTGTGGATCAACTACAAACCCACACCCGAGTGTCAGCCTCCCCAAGGCCTGTCTCCCCTGAGGTCTCACCCCTTCTTTTGGCCATTTCTTTTAGTTCCTCTGATCTATGCTTTCCTTTGGCTCCAAGACTGATTTTGGAGTAGAGGGCCAGCACCCCAGGCTGCTTCTCCATCTTGATCTAAAAGCCCCTTCCTGTCCCCTGTCCTGCCTGGAAGTGAGTTGCATTTTATTCTGTAGTACCTGTGCCAGGCATTTCATTTAAGTGCCCGCGGGAAAAGATGCTGCAGGGTCAGTGACCCAGGACTGTCTTTTCAGACTTTGTTGCTGCCCCTGCAGAGAGGTTTGAGGTGTTAGGCTCCCCTGGGGCCTTTGGTTGAACCAACAAGGCAGGTGGCTCCCATCAGGCATTCCCAGGTGGGAACTGGGCTGCAGAGCACAACGTGTGCTGCAGGCCTGGCCTGGCTGTGGTTGGCTTGATTGACATGTGCCAGTAGCTTGTTCCTTAGGGCTATCAAACAGCCCATCTGAGTTCCCAGTTGGGATGACATCATCTCAAACAAGATTCCCATTGCATCTCTAGGCCATGGGTCTCAGGAACAAGACTTGTGTGAGATAAGAAAGAAGAGGCCTCAGGACTTGGGGTGCATTCCCATCTTTGACCAGAGGTTCAGAGCATCAGGACAGAGAGAAGTCACAGAGAAGACTTCCCAGGACTCGGGGAAGATGATCAGGTCACAGGTAGGTTGTTTGTCTTCCAGTCATTTTTATCTGTGGGTAGATGAGGCTTCCAGGCATTTCTACAACCAACAGGAAAGGTTTAAATACATTTAAATTACAGCCAGAGAAAACGTAAACCTGGAAAGGAAGGTGGTCAAAAGAAACACAAGGTGGTCCATAGAATCATACAAAAATCTTGAAGTTGGGACACAGACATGTGAGAAGTAAGGCCCTGCACTGTTGGAATTGAGCCGCAAGCTTCCTTAGGTGTCCCCAGAAGCCGCCATAGAAAGAGAAACAGGAATAGCTGTGTGGTTTCCTCTGTCAGAAAGCAGACCATTACTGACTTAGCAGAAGCAAGTATTTCCTGATGATTACATGTAAAGAAAATGCTTGGATAACTGGTTATGTAGATGACGTGGTGAATGACGTCCCGGAATGGGTGAACATATTTCCGAGGGCTATTCCTTGCAGGGATCCTCAGTGTATGTGGAGGACATGGGAGCGGGCAGTGGGCCTGGGCACACACCCTACTTCTGTTCTGCTTTTAGGGAAGAAAACCTGAATCATCTTGCAGAGTTGGTTGTTAAAAAACCTTCAAACGGCCTCCATAAATATTCTCTCAGTTGGAATTTCAATACATTAAAAAAAATTACTTATTTATTTATTTATTTTTGGCTGTGCTGGGTCTACCTTGCTGCACAGGCTTTTCTCTAGTTGTGGAGAGTGGGGGCTACTCTCTAGTTGTGATGCACAGGTCTCTCATTGCAGTAGCTTCTCTTGTTGAGGAGAAGTGGAGTGGCTACTGTATTAGCTTTTTGCCTTCACCCAAAGGAAAAATACACTTCTCATGTCTTTATGATGGGAGGTAATTTTCCAGCTTGGAACTGGATGCCCCAGTCAGGCCAGTCAGGCTGCTGTTCTCCCAGAAAACGAGACAGGGATGTGTCTTCCTGGATGATTTCAGAGACACCTCACAGGTCTATAAGAAAGACATTCTTGAGTTGTTAAACTTTCTTTTAGAAAAGATTTGGTTGTTAACAAAAAAAAAGATCTGGGGCATGCGGGCTTCAGTAGTTGTGGCATATGGACTCAGTAGTCGTGGCTCCCAGGCTCTAGAGCACAGGCTTAATAGTTGGGGCACATGGGCTTAGCTGCTCCGCAGCATGTGGGATTTTCCCGGATCAGGGATCAAAACAATGTCTCTTGCATTGGCAGGTGGCTTCTTTACCACTGGGCCACCAGGGAATCCCTCAATACATTTTAGCTAGGAGTTTTTTGGCTTCTGTTAGCAAAAGCTGGACAGGAAGATGTCTGCTTTTAGCTCCTTTTCCTGACTTTTTTTTGATCTATGTATAGGTGATTTACAGTGTTGTGTTAGTTTTTTCTGTACACCAAAGTGAGTCAGTTACACACTTATATATACGTGTGTGTGTGTGTATGTATATGTGCTAAGTCGCTTCAATCGTATCTGACTCTTTGTGACCCTGTGGACTATTGCTTGCAGTCTCCTTTGTCCATGGGATTCTCCAGGCAAGAATACTGGAGTAGGTTGCCATGCCCTCCTCCAGGGGATCTTCCTGATGCAGGGATAGAAACTGTGTCTCTTACATCTCGTACACTGGCAGGTGGATACTTTACCACCATTGCCACCTGGGAAGTGCATGCACACATGTGCACACATACATATTTTTCATATTCTTTTCCATTATAGTTTATCACAGGATATTGAATATAGTTTCCTGTGCTATTCAGTGGGGCCTTGTGGTTTATCTATCCTATATATACATATATATGTGTATATATATATATACACACACACACATATATATATACATATATATATGTAATAGCCTGCATCTGCTAACCCCAAACTCTCAATTCATCCCTCCCCACTGACTTTGTTGACTCAAGAAACAGAACTGCAGTGTCCCTTCAAAGCGATTCCTATCCAGCTAGCTAACCTCCACGCTCTTTCCTACCTCCCTTTCTTTCTTTCTTTTAAAAATTCTGTTGTTTAAACCACTGTAGACTTTTCCCTGTCCTGCTATGTTCTGAGTCAGGACTTCAACAGAGCTGAGAGGGCTGAGCTGCTGATAACCGCAGCACCAGGGTGATTGTACCAAAGCCCCTAATTACTGTGATGGCACAGGTAGGAACCAGATGCTGACGAAGGTGCCAACTTCCCGTTACCTTTTCCTGAGGAATGAATGGTGCCTTGGCCATGCATGGGTAGCTTAGCACGGTTGTGGAGGTGTCTTGCCCTCACTGCCCTGGGAGCCATGAACAAAAGGTTCTGGCAGGTTTATGGAGTTGGGAGTGGAAAGTACAAGATACTGGGTCAGAGTAGGGACAGTGTCTTCAGGTTCCCTGCCCCCCATCCCACTCTGCCCCACCACCACAAGGGGATTTTCTTGGGTACCGAAGAAAGGCTTGTGCCAGAGGCTCCAGGTAGACATAGTACACCCCTCACCCCTCGGGTCTGTGGGGAGAGCACAGATTGTGCTTCAGGTCTGGGGGTGGAGGTGGGAGCAGCATCACCCAGGAGGCCTGGAGATAAATCCTTGTGACTTGTGGTGAGACCTGAGGATTCACATGTAGGTTTTTAACCAGGATCCAGACTCCTCCGTTCCACCGCTTGATTTTTTCAGGAGAAAAAGCAGTTGCAGCTTTCAGTGAGAAACAGGCTCCCCCATCATGGACCTGAGCAGGTCAGATTTAGAGGGACTGAGATAGGAACCAGGGGATTAACCTGGGGCAGCCACAGACAGCTGAGGAAGACCCTGGAGCAGGGTGATCAGGACTGCCTCCAAGGTGATCTCAGCTGTTTCTGAATCAGGAAGGCTTGTCTTAGTCCATCAGGAGGCTTCTCAAGTTGCTTTGTGAGTCTTTTGTGATCTGGCACAGGACAGTGGTTCACTTAGCACAGCCCTGCAAGCAGGTGGAAGCTGGCTGGAATGCCTACCTGCCAGGGTTCCCATGGCTGGGGGTACACACCAGGAGTGCAATCCCAGAGTCCTCAAGCAAGATACATTTTCATCAGGCAGTGAGGTTAAACAGGGCCTTTCTGTGGGCCTCCCAGGACATCAGCCTGGTCTGAATAATTTAGTTCAGTCCTTGGTTTGTGAGGGACTGCCTGGGGTGCTTAGTTCCAAACCGTTAGTCCAGGACCTCCCACCTCATGGGGCGCCAACAGTGCCCAGGCTGTGGTGTCTGGGAAGTGCAGGGGCCAAGGCCACCCTGTGCTGCTGGCCAGCAGCCCCATCAGGACAGGAAGGCAAGAAAGGTGTCAGTCTGCATCCAGACACAGCAACACAGGAGTCGTTTCTTGTTTCCCCCCGCACCGGGGAGGAAGGGAAAGCTCCAGGAGCAAGTCTGAAAAACAAAGATCATTAATATCCTTCTCCCTCCCCCGTGCCTCTCCTGGTGCTGGGCTTTATTTACTTTTTTCTGCTTTCATCAGTGTGTCCCATTTGGTAATCAAAACTTTAAATCATCTTCTGTTTTTATCCAGACTCTGTCTGGAAAGACCCTCTGTCCCTACACAGAGGGGCAGATATTTTTATGTAATTTAACTGGAGCGATCATGTTTAAGAATTGATTGCAGAAACTCCTGAGATTTTAAAAGATTTACAAATGGTTTTACATGGGCACTTCCCTGGCAATCCAGGGGTTAAGACTTCATGCTCCCAATGTAGGGTGCACAGGTTTGATGCCTGGTCAGGGAACTACTAAGATCCCACATACTGCACAGCATGGTGTAAATTTTTTAAATACTCTAAAAATTTTTTAAAAATTAAATAAAATGGTTTTACATGATCTCCCGCTTGTTGAGTCTTCAGGACCGTGTGGTAGGGAGTGGAAGGCTCTCACAGTGGCTCCCACAGAGTCTGAGGTATCAGTGACTGTGAAAGGAGGACTGTGATTGCAGACTGCCTTTCTGAGCTCTGTGCTCCAGACTGGGGTTACCTTGACCTCTCTCATCAGCCCCTTAAGTCTCTCCTTAAACTGTTAATTAAGACACTCACTGAACCCCACAGCAAATCTGGGGCTGCGATCAGATGCAGTGAATTCAAAACCCAAAAAGGAAGTAAATGTGGTCAGGTGGAGCCTAAGAGTGTGACTCGCATTGGGGGAACCCACAAGGTTGGCCAGACCAGACCCTGAGAAAGTGTCAGAGTCCAATGAAACCCTTTGGATGGGATGAGAAGCCCAGTGAGGTCCACCTGTTGATTACATCCTGGCACAGGAGACTTACTTGGGGCAGTGTTTTCCACCTTGTCCAGCATCTGGAAGGTGGGACAGCTTTCCTCAATGTTTTGGCCCCTTCTGACAACATGGCAGCACATGCATGGGGCCCAGCCTGGGACAGTGTTGGTCTCCACAGCATCCTGTCCTAGATCCAGAAGGGTTGAGCCGTCTCTTGCTTCGGACGGGGGCAGTTCCAGACTCTTTGGTGAGCATCCACACAGCTGACATCAGTCTTGTTAGGAACAGAACTTGGTTCTGTCCAAATGTGTCACCCCCACGGGGGGCTTGTTTTATATGGATTTGAAGCTTGCTGTGGGGTCAGCTGTAGCTCATGAGGCGAGAGACTCAGCGTCCCCAACATGCCTCTGTGTTCCAACCCTGACTGTGGCAGTCTCCAGAGTCTCCATCACGGCTAGGGATGGAGGCCAGCAGGGGCACACAGACATTACATCAGTGCCAGTTGCACACTCAGTAACGGGGCCCAGAATAGTTGTCTTTGGAGCTGGAGGCACCCTTAAGGCTGGGTGTCAGGTCTGGGGTGGGAGGGCAACTTCCATCCTAAGACCTGTCAGGTAGAGCCTTTGTAGTTGCTTGTGGTTAAGCCTGAAAAATTCTGAGCCAGAATTCTCATACGAGTTTTAAAACATGTATAAATTCATGTAATTAACTTCACAATCAGGACAGAATAGTTCTCTCTCTCCCAAAAGACTCCTGGGTGTCACGTTCCTAACCTCTGGCAATAACTGATCTGTTCTCTGTCTCCATAGTCTTGCCTTTGCCAGAATGTTAGATAATGTAACCATGAGTGTATAACTTTTCATACTGACTTTTTGGCTCATTCTTCAGTAGTTTGTCCTTTTTTCAAAAGATGCAAACTCCCTGATGGATTTCAGGGAAGAGTTGTTCTTTTTTCTTTTAGCTGTGCTGGGTCTTCATTGCTGCAAGGCTTTTCTATAGTTGTGGAAAGTGGGGGCTACTCTCTCGTTGCAGTGCAAAGACTTCTCATTGTGGTGGCTTCTCTTGTTTCAGAGCACAGGCTCTAGGCACACAGGTTTCAGCAGTTGCAGCTTCCAGGCTCTAGAGCACAGGCTCTATAGTTGTGGGGCACGGACTTAATTGCTCCTTGGCATATGGGATCTTCCTGGATCAGGGGTTGAACCTGTGTCTCCTGCATTAACATGTGGATTCCTTACTACTGAGCCACGAGGGAAGCCCCTGTTTGTCCCCTTTCATTACTAAATGGCTTCATACAGTAGTTCCCATGTGTGGAGACAGTGGTTTGCTTCTCTGTTCGCTGGTGCAGGATGTCCTGGTTGCCTCCAGTTCTTAATAGTTCTTAATGTGTTCATCTGCATATAGGTTTGAACATAAGTTTTTGGGTGAGCATAAGTTTTCAGTTTATCTGGGTAAATACGTAGGTCTGTGTTCAACTTTATGAGAAGCTATGAAAGTGTCCAGAGTCCCTGCCCTGTGTTCCCACAGCATGAACAGGAGCTGTTGTAGCTCTGCGTCCTCACTGTCATTTGTCAGTTCTGTTCTGTTACTTTTTCATTTTAACCATTCTGATAGGGATATAGTAGCAACTCAGTATTGTTTTAATTTGCATTTCCCCTATTGACAGATTATATTGAACATTTTTTCATATATTTTCCATCTTACATCTTTTTTGGTGAAGCATGTGTTAAGATCTTTTGCCCATTTTTTAAACGATGTTATAGTTTTAGTGTTGTTAAGTCCCATTAACATGCTTTCTCAGATTTGCAACTATTTTCACCTAGTATGTGCCTTGTCTTTTCTTTCTGTTAATGGTGCCTTTCATAGAGGAAAAAAAAATACTAATTTTAAAACAGTTCAGTTTTATTAATTATTTCTTAAATGGACCGTGTGTATTCAGTGTTGTATGTAAAAATTCATTGCCAAATCCAGTCACCCAGGTTGTCTCTTGTTTTGTTCTAGAAATTTCATTGTTTTTTGTTTCACATTTAGATCTGTGTTCCTTTTTTAAAAAAATTGTTTATTTGTTTGGGGCTATGCTGGGTCTTTGTGGCCATGCAGGCTTTTTTCTAAACATGGTAAGTCGGGGCTACTCTGTAGTTGTGGTGCTTGTGCCTCTCATTGCGGAGGCTTCTCTTATTACTGAGCACAAGCCCCAGGGCTTGTAGGCTTCAGTAGTCTCAATACGTGGCTCAGTAGTTTCGGCTCCTGGATCTAGAGTACAGGCTTTATATTTGTGGCACACAGGCTTAGCTGCCCCATGGCATGTGGAATCTTCCTGGATAAGGGATTGAACCTGTGTCTCCTGCATTGGCAGGCAGATTCTTTATCACTGAGCCACCAGGGAAGCCCTGTGATTCTTTTTGAATTGATTTTTTGGTAAGGTGTAGTGTGTATCAAGGTTTGTTCTTTTGCTGTGGGTATCCAGTTATTTTAGCTCTTGTGCTGAAAGCTCCCTGCTCCGAGGAATTGTATATGCACCTCTCAAAAGCCAGGGAGCTTGCCTGTGGGGGTCCACTTCTGGGCTTTCCATTCTTTTCTGGTTACCTACATCTGTAGCCTCTCACTGATACCACCTTGTTAATCGTGTGCATTTATAGGAAGTCCTGAAATGGGTAACATAAGTCCTGCAATGTTGCTGTTCTGTTACCAAATTGTTTTGGATATTCTGATTCCTTTGCCTTTTATCCCCAGCTTGTATCATGGTCTCTGTAATTGCCTCTGGCCAGAAAAGACTGAAAAGTATATGAGAATATGACGTTTTTCTATTCATCTTTATATTTCTAGCACCTGGCATAGTTCCAGGCCCCTTAATTGTTGGAAAAAACATACGTTCTAAAGGATAGCTAGTTCTACTTCAGACCAGAACTGCTCAAAGAGAGGAAGAGTGTTCTAGAAAGGTAGATATGGTTTTAGTTCTGACAGTGACTGAGACCCATTCCTGTCACTTAGGCCTTGCACCGCATGGGGCAGACTTGCTCAGCTAAGTGGCTTAGTCGCTCAGTCTTCTCCAACTCTTTGTGACCCCATGGACTGTAGACCACCAGGCTCCTCTGTCCACTGGAGTGGGTTGCCATTTCCTTCTCCAGGTAATCTTCTCGACCCAGGGATTGAACCCACATCTCCTGTGTCTCCTGCATTGCTGGCGGATTCTTTACCCACTGAGCTCTCAGGGAAGCCCTTGCTCAGCTAAGAATTGTTCCCAAATCCCAGTGGCACCTTCTTTGAGAAACACTGCTCGTTTAAAGACAGCCTATTCCAACTTCTTATCCTATGGGTAGATGGGTGGATAAGTTTATGAATTCATAATGAAGAGTATTTTAATAACTTGTTTTTCTCTCAAAGTATAATAATGCAAGATTAGGATATCATTTTACTATATAGAGAAAATTATCCCAAACCTCAGTGGCAGAAGTTTAAACATTTATCTCAGTTTCTATGAGTTAGGAATCTGCCAGTGGCTCACCCATTTGGTTCTAGTGGAGAATCTCACATGACCCTGTCTTCAAAATGTTGAGAAGGGCTGTGCTATGAAGGTCACACCCTTCAAGCTTACTCACATGGTGTTGGCAGACCCCTGGTCCTTGCCATGTCGGCTTGTCCACAGAGCTGCCTCACCACGTGGCCCTTGGACTTCCCCAAAGAGAGCAGGAGAGGGTTCCCAAGGTAGAAGTCACGTTCTTTTATAACCTGGTCTTGGAAGGAGATCCCTTACTTCTACCCTATTCCATTCAGTGGAAATGACTTGATAAATCCAGCCCATATTCAGGACCTGGGGCAGTGAGGGTTAAACAAAAGCACATTTCCAGGAGCTGGAGATCATGGGTCCAGCTTTCTGGCCAGCTGTTGCTGTAGAAAAGAAAGCCTACATTCAGCAAAGAGAATGACTTCAGATTTAACAGGGATTATACTTTTTTAGATATCGTTTGAAGATGTGGCTGTGAATTTCACATTGGAGGAGTGGCAGCTGCTTAATCCTACTCAGAAGACCTTGTACAGAGACGTGATGTTGGAGAACTATAGCAATCTAGTTTTATTGGGTAAGAACATTCTCAAGTAGTATAGTGTATACCCGGTAACTGGATATGCACATACCTCTAAGATGTTACTGACTTTGGATTTAAGTTTCAGATGTCAAAGAGTCTTTGATTTTGACACCGAAGTGAAAGGTTTTTATTTGCTTTCTTTGTGTTATAGTCTCTGAGGTGAAACAGTCTTTATATTTAAGAGTCCCCTCAACCCAAGCAATTGGGACTTTCTGTGTTTCCAATTGACAGGTTATCAAGTTATCAAACCTGAGACCATCTTCAAGCTGGAGCAAGAAAAGCCATGGTTATTAGATGAAGAAATCCTAAGTCAAAACTTCTCAGGTGAGAAATAATCAGCTTAGTGGCAGACAGTGAAAATTAAATCTCAGGTTTTTGATGATAGATTGGTACTTTTGAAATGTTATTTGTAAAACTCCGGTTAAAGCTTCTCCATCTTTGGAGTTGACTCAGGACTCTGTGTCCTGGTCTCCACATCAGGATGTGTCCCCTTTGGTGGAGCTGGTGATGAAATGTGCCTCTAGTGGCACAGTCATGCAGGACCTTGCATTCTTGATCAGACCCTTCTTTGAGTTTCCCCAGTTGACTTTTTCTTCTCTGCTGCCCCAGTCCCACCTTCAGAGGTAGACTTCTTTTCTCCTCTTTAAGAATTCATAATTTTTTCCCGTTTTAGGTGATGCTGTTACCTTTGAATATCCTTTATTATTTTTCTTTTCTCTCCCTAATTTATCAAATTTCTGTTTCAAACCCACATAGAGTAGACTGTGAGTCCATGGACAGAGGATAGAAGTCTAATGCCTAAAAGCATTCTTCCTGCCTCCTTGCAGATAAGAACTTCAGGGTCAGCATCCAGGGCATCTTTCTGGTGCCTTTGATGTTTGGCTTCTAAAGCTTCTTGTTTATCCCTTCAAATAGTCTGTGGGGGTTTAAGACTTGCTGTGTGATATTTTACCTCCATTTGAGTTGAAGACCCTCACAGTATGGCAACATCTTATCTGTGAAGTTTTTTCCTGTGCCCAGAGGTCACTGTTGACTCCAGTTGAAGTAATTCCTTCCTTGTGTCTTTCACATATGTTTCTCTGCATGTGGGCTTTTGTGCACACTTTTTCAATTAGATATCCTCCCCCTCTTTAAGTTCTTATTTTTTCACTTCCACAGTGTTTCTTGACTCCCAGCCTTTTCTGAAATCTCTACCTACTGAGCAGTATTGTAGGAACCTGGGCCTGATCACACATTATCTATAATTTCTTAACTAATTAGGTCTTGAGGTTTTTTTTCTACATAGAAAGGAACTAACTTTTTATTCTCTGTTCTCTATGACATTTATGCTGTATAATTACTAAATATTTCATTAATTGGTGGTTGTGAGGCCAGGTAAAGCAGGATCTATGTTATTTATAAAATATTTCTTTAGTACAAAGGTTTTCATATAAGTAAATGTTTCAGCTTATTTGGGAAAATACTTCAAATTACAGATGTCTGGGCACCATTCACATGGATGATTAGGACTGGGTATTTGTAGTTTGAAAAGCTGTCAAGATAGACTTTATGTTCCTCCGTTAATTTAGAACCACTGCTATTTTGTGAAATGAGAGGAGTTGAGATAAAGTATGAGTCATGAGATAACATTGCAGGACCAGGGAATTTTAATTTAGAAGGTAATATAAAATAATTCATTGTTTGAACATAATACATTTGTGTCAAAATACAAAGTTAATTATCAGGATTAACTATATAGAAAGGAATTGCTTTAGAAGTTTAATGATAAGTGAATAGGGTTGTATTGAGGGCTTGTTATGTACTATGTAGTGGGAGTACATCAGTGAAAAACTCAAACCTGTTCCCTATCTTCAGTACATTCCAGTGGGAGAGACAGAAGTAAGGTGATTACCTATCTGATAAGTGCTATGAAGAGAATAAATGGGGTGTTTGTTAGTGTGCCCTTAAAATGATATGAAGTAGGCATACTGGAAGCTGGGCAGGGAGAGGCTTTTGGGGTCAGTGGGGGCGGGGAGGAGCCCAGTGTTGTGAGAGGAAGTTGAGGGCTGGAAGGAGCCAGGCATGCAGGGGTGTGTATGCTATATTTAAAGCCCAGATTTATCAAAGGTTTTTAAGCAAGAGGTTTAAACAAAAGGTCAGAGTACATTTTCTAAAGATTGTTATGTGGAGACTAGAATTGGGAGGGTGAGAGTCTGGAAGTGGGAATATCAACTGAAAAATAGAATGAAATGAAGGCTGAATGGATCAGAGTGTAATGGAAACAGAGACATGGGGAAACAGACCTGTACCCCTACCAAGGATGATACTAGTAAAACATGGTCTATGTGTTTGCCAAAGTGCCAAGATTTAAAAAAAAATTCTTTAATATTTTTTTGGTACAGTTTAACCTCAGTATGGCTTTATATCATTTAACTTATTAATTTGGATATATATCTTAATCTNTTGCTTTAGAAGTTTAATGATAAGTGAATAGGGTTGTATTGAGGGCTTGTTATGTACTATGTAGTGGGAGTACATCAGTGAAAAACTCAAACCTGTTCCCTATCTTCAGTACATTCCAGTGGGAGAGACAGAAGTAAGGTGATTACCTATCTGATAAGTGCTATGAAGAGAATAAATGGGGTGTTTGTTAGTGTGCCCTTAAAATGATATGAAGTAGGCATACTGGAAGCTGGGCAGGGAGAGGCTTTTGGGGTCAGTGGGGGCGGGGAGGAGCCCAGTGTTGTGAGAGGAAGTTGAGGGCTGGAAGGAGCCAGGCATGCAGGGGTGTGTATGCTATATTTAAAGCCCAGATTTATCAAAGGTTTTTAAGCAAGAGGTTTAAACAAAAGGTCAGAGTACATTTTCTAAAGATTGTTATGTGGAGACTAGAATTGGGAGGGTGAGAGTCTGGAAGTGGGAATATCAACTGAAAAATAGAATGAAATGAAGGCTGAATGGATCAGAGTGTAATGGAAACAGAGACATGGGGAAACAGACCTGTACCCCTACCAAGGATGATACTAGTAAAACATGGTCTATGTGTTTGCCAAAGTGCCAAGATTTAAAAAAAAATTCTTTAATATTTTTTTGGTACAGTTTAACCTCAGTATGGTTTTATATCATTTAACTTATTAATTTGGATATATATCTTAATCTTATTCCTTAATTTGAATTAAAATTTATTTCTCTTTACTCTTATATTTCATGAAACAATTTTTTATAAACTCTTAAAGAGTATATAAATGGTATCTAACTTCCCTCTCTAGTCTTTAAAATGCCCATGAACAGTGGTATCACCTTATACTCACTGACACTCAAAATGTTGAATCTTTTTTTTCCTCCTCCATATCCACAGCTCTAGGTAGCTCTTCCTCTGAAATTCTGATATATCTGAAAGCTGTTAGATGAGGCTTTTTCTCTCCCCAGATAAATTATCCTACAAAAAAGGAGTGATTGCTTTACATTTGAGATCTTGCCATATTTTTTTCATCTTGGGAGTATTATCTCACAATTCCTAGTAAAGAATATCATAAAGTAAACAAGCTTAAAAGATCATTAAGGGAGATCACAGATAACTGTACTTACAGGGTAAAAAAGAAAATTGTCCTAATGTTATGCAAAGCATACTTGTGGTTTTGAGTAATTTACATCATATACAGATGCAGTATATAGATGACAATTCAATTAAAGTGTCAGAAACATTAATAAAGCTGTTGATGCTGAGCTCTGAAGAACTCTTAGATAATTCCAAAAAAGTAGTTCTCATGATGGTGAAATTACAGATATCAGTGATTTGGGTGATGATTTTGAATGAGGATGCTTTTTGAATGTACTAATAGTACAGAAAAGCTAACATATCTCACCTTTCAGACATGAAAGTTGATATCCTGCGTTTGCTGTCATTGTATTCAGTGTTTCTTCCTGTGTGACATTCAGCCCTGTGTATTAATCTTGCTCTTCTCTGTACTATGATACTCAGTACTTCTGATACTGTAATACTCAGAAGTACTCAGTCTTCTCTCATGGGAGTACTTACTTGCCCTTTTCTGATTTCTGTTAATAATGTCTGGGCATATAGAAGATAATCAGTAGGTTATTGTGGAATAAGCACAGTGTTTGATTAGAAATTGCTTGTCTTTTTTATCTCATCATGATCACTTGACTATATTTCATCTTTGCTTATTTTAAAGTTTGTGTCTATAAACATTTGTAATTTCAAATCTGTTTTCACTTCTATTAAAAAGTTCAAAGCCTAATAAGTAGATATTGTATGTGGGAAATTTTTTTTTTTAATGGACTGGGCTCATGCTCCATTTCCGATTTGTTCAATAAGCTTAATGATTAGGGAAATTTACACAGTATGGTTCATTTTTTCCTTTTTAGAAAAAGTCTGGCTAGATAATAATCTCAAAATGTGGCATCAGGATAATCAAGACAAGCTTAAAAGTTTGGAGAGAGGCCATGAATATGACATCTTTGAGAGAATGTTTCATTTAGGCATTAACTTTGATCATTTAGGAATGAGATCCCATAAATGTGGCACAGGTGAAAAAAATCTGAAGCATCCTTTTGATTTTCTTATTCCAAAAAATAACTGTGAAAGAAAGAAACTTGGTGAGCTTAATAGGAAATTATTATTTTGTATTAAACCTGCCAGAACTTATGGTGGAATAAAATACTCTGATGGCAATACATGTAGAAAAGTCAGCAGTAAAGAGTCAGGACTCATTATGAGCCATATACCACACACAGGAGTCTGTTTGTGCGTGGAATGTGGCAAGATTTTTAATAAAAAGTCACAGCTCATTATACATCAAAGAACTCATACAGGAGAGAAGCCCTATGGATGCCGGGACTGTGGGAAAGCTTTCTCCCAGAAGTCATTGCTCACTATTCATCAAAGGACTCATTCAGGAGAAAAACCATATGGGTGTGGGGAATGTCAGAAAGCATTCAGTAGGAAGTCACTGCTCATTTTACATCAGAGAACTCACACAGGAGAGAAGCCCTATGGCTGCAGTGACTGCGGGAAAGCCTTCAGCAGGAAGTCACAGCTTAAAAGACATCAGATAACCCATACGATAGAGAAGCCCTATGGCTGCAGTGACTGTGGGAAAGTCTTCTCCCAGAAATTAAAGCTCATTACACATCAGAGGACACACACAGGCGAGAAGCCCTACAGATGTAGTGATTGTGGAAAAGCCTTCTTTTGGAAGTCACAGCTTATTACTCATCAGAGGGTTCATACGGGGAAGAAGCCATATGCCTGTAGTGAGTGTAAAAAAGCCTTCAGCAGGAACTCACTCCTCATTAGGCATCAGAGGATCCATACAGGAGAGAAACCCTATGAATGCAGTGAATGTGGTGAAGCCTTCATCAGAAAACCACAACTTGTTAAACATCAAATGACTCATACAGGAGAGAAGAACTATCAGTGCAGTAATTGTGAGGAAGCCTTCTTTAAGAAGTCAGAACTAATTAAACATCAAAAGGTTCATTTAGGAGAAAAACCCTATGGATGTGTTGAATGTGGAAAAACCTTCTTTGGAAAGTCACAGCTCCTGACACATCAAAGAACTCACACTGGAGAGAAACCTTATGAATGTAGTGCCTGTGGGAAAGCCTTCACTCAGAAGTCCAGCCTGGTGTCCCATCAGAGGACACATACAGGGGAGAAACCTTACGAATGCAGTGAATGTGGGAAAACCTTCAGTGAGAAGTCAAGTCTCATTCACCATCAGAGAACCCATACTGGAGAAAAACCCTTCGAATGTGGTGAGTGTAGGAAAGCTTTTGCTTGGAAGCCACAGCTTCTTAGGCATCAGAGAATTCATACAGGGGAGAAACCCTATGGATGCAGTGAATGTGGAAAGGCATTTGTTCAGAAAGTACAGCTCATTAAACATCAGAGAAACCATACAGGAGAGAAGACCTATGGATGCAATGACTGTGCAAAAGCTTTCTTTGAGAAGGCACAGCTCATTATACATCAGAGAATTCACACAGGAGAGAGACCCTATAAATGTGAGGAATGTGGGAAGTCTTTCACTAGGAAGTCACACCTTATGAGGCATCAGAGGATCCATACAGGGGATAAGTACTATGGATGCAGTGAATGTGGGACTGTCTTCCACAGGAAGGCGCAGCTCCTGATTCATCAGAGAAGTCATATGCTGTAGACATGGGATGAATGTGGTGAGTGTGGGGAGTCTGCCATCAGATGTCAGGCCCCTGACACTCCAAGGACATGTATGGGGGAGAAACTGTCACTGCAGTGACTGTCTCACCACATAGAATTTAGAAAGAGAAGCTTTTGTTGTTGTTGCTGTTAAGTAGATGATATAGGAAAGTCTTCTCCCAGGAAACACAACTTGTGACATGTTGATGGCTCCTCAGTATGGAAGTCTTATCAGTATTGTGATAAGTATAGACCTTTCAGTCAAAAGTGCCAGGCTATTAAATTTTAGAAGACCTAAACAGGAGAAAAACTCAATTGTTGTAATGAGTGAGTGAAAATTTCGTTGGGAAATAGTAGCTCAGAGTATACTAGATAATACATACCCAAAGGAAGTAACTTGAGTATTACATATTAGAGGTCTCATGCAAAGGAGTAGTCTTAGAACATTGAAGAATTTGATAAGCATGATCCCTGTTGAAATACTTCTTTAAGGAGGTTATGTTTACTGTATATAAATTATTATAAGAAAATAGGCATTTAAAAGTGGTAGCTGTGTTTGAAGTGTGCAGACTTCTTTCTGCTTTCTGCTAGGGTGGTATAATAAGAACCACATAAACTCTCCTACTTTAAACAGCTGGAAACTACCATTTATGAAATAGTTGTTTTTAGACATATGTCAAGTGCAGGTTTATGATCCCTGGCAGGAGGTGGACAAAGTGAGTACAGCCCCACAACTGCCCAGCCTACTCCCTGGGGGCATTGTCAAGGCTGCAGGTCAGGGAGTTGAATGAACATGATCTTGCTGAACTGAAGAGGGTTTCTGAGTTGGCCTTTGAGGAACCTCAGTAGCTAGAATTTTCAGGTGAAAGGTGCTGGGTAAGAAGGAGCTTCCCAGAGAGAAAGCTGCATAAATCCTCAGTGAGTCCCTTTTGAGTATTTGGCTTTAGTCCTTATTTGCATGTGTGTTGAAGAAAACTGAGACTCTGAGAGCAGCTGGGCAGCAGGGAGCTGAACAAGCCATGGAGCTTAGCACAGGCTGAGACAGTTTGTGTTCCCACCAGCCACTTGGAAGGGCATCAAGGGGAATTCCCAGAACAGTGTTGTCTTGGGGAGGGTGGAGAGTCACTAAACCTAGATTCAAAGCTACTCTGGACCCACACTGTTTGACATCCAGAAACTTACCTGGCACACTAAGAGGCAGGAACATATGACTTGTAACTACAAGAAAAATCAGTCAATAGAAGAATGAGGAAAGACTAAATTGATGGGAATTAGTAGACAAGTATATTCAAATAGCTATAAGTATAAAGCAGAAAAAACATAAATTTGATGAAACCTGAAGTGTAAGATACACTTTTAAAAGCTCAAATGGAACTTCTCAGGTTGAGAACAACTCTGAAAAATAAAAAATAAAAAAACCCAACTGGAATTAAGAACATATTAGACATAGAAGAAGGAAAGAAATAAATGAATTTAAGAGTAAGAATGAAAATTATCAAATGACATACACAGAGAAAAACACTGTGGGTGGGGGGAAAGGAGGACAGGAAATTAGTTAAAAGTGGTGTAATATACGTGTAATGGAAGGTCTAGAGGAGAAAAGTGAGAGGGGCTAGAAAAAGGATTTGAATAAATGATGGCTGAAAAATACCCACATATGATGAAAAGTATAAACGCACATATTCAAGAAGTTCAAAGAACCCAACACAGAAGAAACATAAAGATGCCAATGGACGTCACAGTCAGTTGATGAAAACTGGAGTTAAAGAGAACAATTGTTGGGAATTCCCTGTGGCCCAGTGGCTGGAAGTCTGTCTTCCAATTCAGGAAGTGAAAGTTCAATCCCTTGTTGGGAACCTGAGATCCCCCATAACGTGTGGGCCAGTCAAAAAAAAAATTTTTTTTTTTAAATTGAGTAATTGTAAAATGCCTGGAGAAAAAAGGACAAGACACACCCACAGAGCGAAGAATTACAATATACTTCTGGTTAGAAACTGTGCAAACTATGGGACACCAGGGTGACACTGTTAAATTACAAAAGAAAATAAAGAACCTCCCCTGCCCCACAGCCTGGAGTTCAATTGCCTGTCAAAAACATCTTTCAAAAGTGAAAGCAAAAAGGATTTCAAAAAGCAAAATCAGAGAGAGTTCCTGCCTTCAGGAAACACTGAAGGAAGTTTGGGGACAGCAGGAGAACACCACTCTGGAAATGAACGGTTCTGGAAATGGTGAATACATGGGTGAATATGAAAGATTTTTTTCTTTATTTTAAAATCCTTTAAAAAGGTAATGAACTGCTTTAAACCAAAGTAACAACAGCATACTTTGGGTTAAGATCTACTTAGAAGTAAAGTGCTACAGTAGTACTTAAGTATGAATCTATAAAGATAGTTGAAGAGACTTGTGTTGTCTGAGTCAGAGATGTGGGATGATTTGTATCTATAGCAGCTACAAGATGAAAAGTGTCTGGGTTATGGATCTGTACATGTGCTCATGTTCTGAGTGTTCTCCAGGTCCACACCATTTTCCTCCTTTCTTTGTATGCCCAGAGGGAGTGCACTGCTTCCTAGGATTTCTGCTTAGGTTTGGACAGGTGAGGTGTGTGTCACCCCTGCCTCTCTCCTGCTGGCACACATCTGGGGGTGTCTATCCATGTGGCTGAAGCTCCCATGTTCACCACAGACCCTCCCCATGCTCATCAGACATAAAGGTGTTAACTGCTTCTGGGGACTTCACCATCCCTGGTTGATTTTCTTAATTTTGGACACACTTCTGTAAATAGTTTTTTTATTAAATATTCTTGAGTTAATGATTTTGAGTATAACATTTGTTACAAATGATGAACGTTGGA
>SJYV01018945.1:0-18784 GCA_006410875.1 Neotragus pygmaeus
TTTTTTTTTTTTTTTTTTAGGATTGACTGGTTTAATCTCCTTGCAGTCCAAGGATTAATAAGGACTTCTTGTGAAAGTGAAGTTTTTTCTTGCTGAGATCCAAAGAATAAATCAATCCTATGAAAATATAAAGGAGAAGCATTTCATCTCCTTTTTCATCTCCTTCCCCTTCCCCCCCCATTCCTCCTTCTTTTTATTCTTCTTCTTTGCAAAAGGGGTATCTTTTTCAAAGCTATAAAGAGGTGATGTGTTTAATATAATTGCAATGTGGTAGTTTGGTTAGAGGCCAGTGAACAAGCAGGAAGCAAGTAGCTGATGAGATGTTCAAAACAGATCAGAACCAGACAGGGCACCAGGACAGGAAGAAGAGACGCCAGTTAGCAAAGTCAGGCCAGATAATGGTAGCTTGAACTGCTGTAATTCTAAAGGAGATAGAGAGAAATGGATGCATTGGGTTAAATTTGGAAGTAAGGCTAACTGACCTATTAATGGATTATATGTGAACAGAGGAAATCCAGTATGCCTGTTATTTTTGTGCATCTATGTATCTATTTTTAATTTTTAATAAGTAAATGTATGTGTAATGATACCATTTACCAAAAACAGAAGGATGAGGCAGAAGAAGATTTGGCATGAAAGGAATTATTTTTTTCAGATAATTAAAATTTTGTAGTGTTCCTGAGAAATTCAAGTATGGATGTCCAGTATATCGATAGATGTCTGGTCTGGAGTTTGAGATAATAATCGGGTATGGAAATAAATTATATAAGATTGTCTGAAAATGAGTGTGAAGATATGGAAGAGAAGGAATGTAACAAGCATCTTAAGTTCAGTTCGGTTGCTCAGCCATGTCTGACTCTTTGCGACCCCATGAATCGCAGCACGCCAGGCCTCCCTGTCTATCACCAACTCCCGGAGTTCACTCAGACTCATGGCCATCAAGTCAGTGATGCCATCTAGCTATCTCATCCTCTGTCTTCCCCTTCTCCTCCTGCCCCCAATCCCTCCCAGCATCAGAGTCTTTTCCAATGAGTCGACTCTTCTCATGAGGTGGCCAAAGTACTGGAGTTTCAGCTTTAGCATCATTCCCTCCAAAGAAATCCCAGGGCTGATCTCCTTCAGAATGGACTGGTTGGATCTCCTTGCAGTCCAAGGGACTCTCAAGAGTCTTCTCCAACACCACAGTTCAATAGCATCAATTCTTCAGGGCTCAGCCTTCTTCACAGTCCAACTCTCACATCCACGCATGACCACAGGAAAAACCATAGCCTTGACTAGACGGACCTTAGTCGGCAAAGTAATGTCTCTGCTTTTGAATATGCTATCTAGGGTGGTCATAACTTTTCTTCTAAGGACCAAACCCATATATATAAATAAACCATGATGTCCTTAAAAAGACCCTGAACCCAAAGAGGTTATGTTCCAATCAAGTCCCGAAAACAAGAATGGTAGAAACAGAGGAACACATATATTCTTTATCACTGTTCATAAATGTCAAGGAGTTGCTGAAATAGCTGGAGCGTCTTGGAGTCCCGAGTCCCTGAAGTTTCCAAAGCTTCTTCAGGGAGTGTGATGAGGCGTGGGAGGAACGTGGGTCAGTGTCTGGGAGGGAGGCGGGCAGGCACACAGCCCCAGACAAACAGGGGAGCAGGGTGGGCGGAGCCACGGAGGATGTAGTGGAGTTGGGTGGAGCCTCCACTGTGCCTTAGGTAGGAGAGAACACCCGTGAAGATGGTAATTAAGGGAAAAGTCAGGGCTGGTCTTTGTCTGGATAAGCACAGTGGAATGCCACAGCCTTGGAAGTGTAGAGTTCTGGAGCTTGCCACACCCACATACCATGGGGGTAAAGTCCCAGCTTCGGTGGCTGGGGAAAGTCCAGTCGCGGGTGGGGGCCATCATGCCCACAAGAAGGGAGCTCTGTGATCGGCCCGATGCAGTAGATGATGTTGGACCAACACCATCCAGCAAGTGGTCACTAACAGAATATCAGATCCCTTGTGCTTGCCTGTTGAACACCATTTTAAAGTTACGTATGTGCCTTTCCTTTATTTTTATGTTTAATCATTTGGAGGAGAAGGCATTTTAGATACAGAAAACTTGCATAGGTACTAAATTTGGTTGTCATCTTTCCCCAGGCTCCTATGCTCCGTGACAGTCCCCAGTCTTTCCTTATTTCTGATGGCTTGACAGGTTTCAGCATCTCTGGTCAGCTATTCTGTAGAGTCCCTCCATTTGCTTTTTCTGATGTTTCTTCATGAATAGACCACAGTTAATGGATTTGGGGAGGGGAGAGAGACCACAGAGGTGAAGGACCACTCTCATCACAGCGTATCAAGAGCATGCTCTGCCTCCCTGACGTGTAAATGACAGGAACGCAATCACCTAACCCCGGGAGCGCTTGTCAGGCTTGTCCAGGAGGAGTGACATTGTGCCTTCCTCCAGAACTCCTTTTCTGTAAACAAATCACCAAGTCCAGAGGTCTGGGCTGGGCGCGTCTGTGTAAATTATTTGGAGCTGGTCTGTAAGGATGCTCGTCCCTTGCCTCCTGTCTCTATATTTATTCAATGGTTTCTTTATGTCCACACAGACTTGGGTAGGTGCATTTTGGACTTTGTGTTATAATGCAGTACTGTGCTATTCGCTTTTGCTCCCATCAGGACAACTCTGGCTATTCCAGAGCTTTGAGGTGGCCTTGGGCTGACGCATGAGTCCCTTTGACGTGCTCCTGACTTGTGGTGAAGGAAGCACTTCCTCACTTTCTGCTGCTACAACATGGCTCAGCCTCGTCTTCCATTTTCCCTGACCCAGACCTGGAACAAGCCCTTTCTCCCAAGGGCCAGGTGCCTTTTATCAGAGAACTGCATTTTGAAACCAAGTATGGGCCCTGCGTGGGCTTCCTGCTCCTGGAATGTCCCTATGTCTGGGCCCCCCTCAACCAACAGAGCCGGGAAACGTGTGTCTGGATGCTAGCTCGTGTGTGCACACAAGTCTATCAGTGCTTCCGAATCCATCCCTTAGCATCTGTGCTAGGCCGCACCTGAGCTCACCCCGGGGTCTCTGGCCCTAATCTAGCCGCTCCTCCACACCATGTGTGCACAACCTCCCGTCCCCGCCGGGGAAACCTGGCGTCCACCACCCACCAGCCACCACTTCTCTGCTTGACCCCAGTGCACGTGTGAAGCTGCTTCAGAGCTGTGAGCCCACACCCCGACCGCTCACTTTCATCTGTGCTTCACATATTAAGCTCCGTGCACAACGAAAGCTTGGAAACTTAAAGGCCCATGAAAGAGTCAAGATTCATAGACATCAGGTGCCAGAATAAGGAATCCAAGCAAGTTAGGATTGAACAGAATGCATGAGTGTTTGGAAACAGGTGAGTCGAGAATAGCAGGGACCAGGCGAACAGCCGTTCGTAGGAGAGGGGGCGGCGTGGACTGGTTCGGTTGACTGCAAGCCCGGGGCGTGGACGTGCAGCTGAACAAAGCCCATGGCTGGAGCCGGCAGCGCTGAAACAGCCTGTTCCAACCAAGGCAGGGAAGTGGCTCAGGCCCCGCACAGGTCAGACTCTACACATGCAGGCACTTCTACCACCCTCTGCAAGAGGGCCCAGGAGAGCGAACGAGAGGCATGGGGTCATGTTCCTAAAATACTACCAGGGATTAGATGTACCCGGGGCCACTCCAGGGGACAGAGCTGAGACCTGCGCATCTGAGGATCGCTCCCAAACCGCTGAGACCAAGTGAGGGTGGGGGCGGGCCGGAGCTCCAGGAGGCCAGGGTTCCACGCTGGAGGTCGTGTCCTGGAGGATGGGTCTGGAAGAAGCTAGAAGGACCGCCCCACTGGGTCGATCATGACAAAGCTTCAGTGCAAAACTGAAAGTGAAGTCGGAGCAAGGGAAGTCGGAGGTCAGGAGAGCCTTGATGTAGGGCCGGGAGAAAGAGGGAACAGGAGAGGCTGCCCAGGTCAAAGTCTGCCTGGGGCTCAGCCCCGGAGCATTGTGTGCGCACAAAGTCACAGTGCAAAATGGACCCCCGGTGAGGACGGCAGAGGGAGGCAGAGTTTTGTGCGATTAGCAGGAAAACTTTCTAACAATGAGGGCTGTCCAAAAATAAAACGTAATCCCCATCAAGAGAGACATTCAGACAGACTCAGGCAACATTAGCAGGCCCGGCTGCCAATGACAAACCACAGCAGACCCACTGTGATCACGAGAGATTAGCATGCTGCGAAGAGAGACCTGGGTTCTGTCGGGCTTGGAGGACAGCTGAACCAGGGTGAGCTGGCGGGATCCCTGGGAATGAAGGAACACTCCTCAGAGGTTCAAGTTGTCTGGGAAGAAACACACATTTAGGGGCCGCAGGGTGCTGGAAACGTGCTTGATCGGTGTGGTCTTCGGTTTATCTTCTGTTCTTTATTTTGCATCTGTATTTTTTATTGGAGTGTAATTGCTTTACAGTGTTGTGTTAATTTTTGCTGTACAAGGACATGAATCAGCTATATGTATCCATATGTCCCCTCCTTCTCAAACCTCCTTCCCACCCTCCTGCATATGTATTTTTGATTAAAAAAAAGAAAAGATAATATTTAAAAGGAACTTCCCCCCGCCCCACTGAATTGAGTCCAGAGGTCCGGATTCTAAACCTGACTCAACACACACTCCCCGTAGGAGCTTAGACTGAATGAGAGTTCTCAGATCTCATTCAGCTGTAAATTTTTTCAAAGGAAGAGTTTGTCGTTTAAAACAAGACTATCTAAGTGGTCATTTTATCAGAATGTCATTGAGCCTCTTTTCCAAGCGAGGTTAACCTTTCCTTAACATTTTTGTTAGCAGAAGGAAAAGGGACTGAAAAGCAAGCATCCGACTTCCCACCAGGGACGCAATTCAAATCGTGGGGAGGAGAAACACGTGAATGGATCCAAAGCTCACAAATAAAGAGGCCAAAAAAAATCAACTTAGATCTATGACAGCACCTCACAACGTGTGCCAGAAAGTGGCAAAAATGTGTGAGAGGTGAGACCAGACGTTGTGTCAGGACGAGTTTAGAAAGGAATACAGCCACACAAAGGCCAGGGCTATTTTGGTTTGCACATGGAAAGACATCCTGTCATGGGATATTATATTTTGTGTGGGCACCTCGGAGCACAGTGGTGAGAAGGACTTCTGAGGGTTGAAAAGGAAGACAGAAAGCAGAGAATCAGCACACGAGCTAAGAGCCCGATGCCTTGGAGGAGCTCAGCAAATGTTAATTGGATGAATGACTCAGGAGCTCAGCAAATGCTAGTTGGATGAATAACTCAAAGCTGATGATAGAATGGAGGGGCGCACATGGGAGGAGATGTTTAGTTTGCAAAACATGAGTAAATAAGTACATGTCCACGGGGAGAGTAACCCAGTCTGATACTGATATTTATATCCACATGTGTTTGCAAGCCATTTGAGCAAAGGTGTAAGGTCAGCATTTGAACCAAGATTCTGAGCAAAACATGTGGATAAAAGTAAATATACGCAGAATCACGAACAGAAAGTACACAGTGGTTACCAGGGAAGAGAGAAGTTATCTCCCAAAAGGACTGGGGGCAGCCCAGAGCACAGTGGAACGCCATCCCGGGGAAACGAGCAAGTCGGCACGGTGAGCATCCGTCCACGAGTCAGGCAGGACTGCGGTGCTGCTTCCCGCGCCATGTCTGCATCTCCATCGGTTAGCATGTTTCTCTGGCTCTGGTCATCCCTCTGGCCCACCCAGATCTTGGGAGGTCTCACCTGACCCTGCAGTTCTGGGGTTTGGGGAAGACAGTGTGAGTTATTTAAAATGAAAGAGAAAACTTGGGTTTGGGACATTTTGATCGTTCTGTTAGTCTGTCAGCAAGCTTCCTGGGCTTCTAAGGTAGGAACATGGCATTGATAAGAGAGTTTGCAAAAGAAACTCATCCCTTGGAAACTCAAATCAAGACACACAGAAAATTCATTATGAAAAGAGGCAGCTTTAAAAAAAATGAAGTAAAGACAATACAGTAAAATGTTGAAAGGAAATAATAAAACAATAAAGAGATACATGAACTGAGTTTTCAATCAGGTAAATGATTATTGGGCATTTGGGGATGACCGAAGTGAGTTCAGACATGATTTGGGAAGAAGTTTGGAAGGCCTTGGGTGAACGCCTCCCAGGACCCAGCGCTCTGTGCGTGATCACCTCTAACCTTGAGCTCTTGGGAGCCAGGGTGGGCAGGATCACCTCCAGTTTGCAGATGGGGCACTGAGCCTCTCAGAAATGAGGTCACTTACCCGAGTTCCCACGGCTCTGAAGTGGATGAGACAGAGCTGTACGTGGTCCTCACAGTGCGTGTTCCTCTCGCGCGTCTCCAGGGTCACGTGATGGGTGAAACGATGATGTAGAACAGAAGTCAGGTTTAAAATGTGTCAGCTTCGGTAACAGCAAACCTGAGTGTGGGAGAGCCAGGCTTGAAGAGCTTTCCTGAGCAGGTTACAAAGGCAACACTTCCTCTGGGGCTCTGCCCGTGGAGCGGGCCTCCCTGTCAGTTCAGTTATTTGTTTGTTTTTGAAGTAGTTGATTTAGAGTGCTGTGTTAGTCTCTGGTGCACAGCAAAGTGATTCAGGTGTGTGTGTGTGTGTGTGTGTGAAAAAATGAAAGTGTTAATTACTCAGTCGTGTCTGACTCTTTGTGATCCCATGAACTATAGCCTGCCAGGCTCCTCTGTCCATCGGATTCTCCAGACCAGAATACTGGAGTGGGTTGCCATTCTCTTCGCCAGGGCAATCTTCTTGACCCTGGGCTTGAATCCAGGTCTCCCACATTGCACGCAGATTCTTTACCATCTGAGCCACCAGGGAAGCCCACAGATATGAAAACCCCCATACGTGTGTATATATATATATATTTTTTTTTTCATATTTGTTTCCATCATGGTTTATTGCAAGATGTTGAATAAGTTCCTACTGTAGGTCCTTGTTTTTTTTTTTTTTTTAGTCTGTTTTATATATAGTGGTGTGTATCTGTTAATCCCAAACTCCTAATTTATCACTTTCCACACCTTTCATCTTTGGTAAACATAAAATTTTTTTTCTATGTGGGTGGGTCTATTTCTGTTTTGTAAATAAGTTCATTTGTATTATTGTTTTAGATTCCACATATAAGTGATATTGTATGGTATTCATCTTTCTCTTTCTGGCTTACATCACTTAGTATGACGGTCTCTAGATTCTTCCATGTTGCTACAAATGGCCTCATCTCATTCTTTTTATGGCTGAGTAATATTCCATTGTATATGTGTACCACATCTTCTCTATCCATTTATCTGTTGATGGATGCTTAAGTTGCTCTCTTTTCTTGATATTGTAAATAGTGCTGCAATCTTTGAGCGTATCTTTTTGAATTAGAGTTTTCTCCAGATAAATGTCAAGGCTCTATTTTTCACATACTTCCCTTTCACTGCAACATGCTTAAGCAAGGTCAGCCTTAGGATTCGGGGAAAACCCCGTGTGAAATAGCACAGATGTTTCCATCAGACCATGAATCAGTTCCTGGTGGAGAGATGCCTGTGACCCTGGATTCTACTTGCTCTGCTTTCCAAAGATTTGGCCTATAAATCAGAGACCAGGAGCCCACAAGCATAAATTTAAGAAAGAGTTGTTTTCGTTAATTGTTTGTAAATTGCTTTCTTTATAAATATGGGACAAGCAGCATAGCCAGACCCCGTGGACTGCACGAGTAATATTCCCGCTCACCAAGAGAGAGAAGGAGAGAGGCTCTGGGAGGGGCTGTCCCCTCTCCCCAGCTCCATCATCTTTTCTCTGTTTCCCACAGAGATCTGGGCCACAGGGATGACTGATCCTGAAGACAGAAATTCTACCTTTTTCAAGAAGGAACTTGCCGTATGCCCAGGGTTGAGCTGAAGTCACTAGTGAATGGGAATATCGTGTTGAAGAGTTATTCTGATTCTGATCATTCTCATATGATTTCTCCATTGAAATACCAAATTCTGGAAGTCAGAAGTGAGTCAAAATGCAGCTCTTGTTATCACGGTTCTCCGGATGATTCTGCACTTTGGAACCCAAGCTTTGCAGACTCACTGGTCAGAGGCGTGCTCTAGGGGTCACATCCTACTTCCAATCTTGACCACAGGACAAGATGTTCCCTGGAACAAGTGACTTCACTTCTCCAAACCTCTATTCAAGCTCTAAAATCTAGAAAGCCTGTTACTTGACTTTCAGAGGACTGACTGTGTGCTAAGTTGCTTCTGTCCAACTTCATGTCTGACTCTGTGCGACCCTATGGAGTAAAGCCCACCAGGCTCTTCTGTCCATGGGGAGTCTCCAGGCAAGAATACTGGAGTGGGTTGCCATTTCCTCCTCCAGGGGAGAGGCCTGACTACAGTGCTCCAAAGGTGGCCCTTCTGCATGAAACATAGACACCGACAATTAAAGATCTCCTTAAACATCTGTCAAACGCGTGAATGATTGGACAGTCGAGTGCCACTCAGGGCTCAGAAACCATTTTCCTGAAAACTTTGAAGGAACCATCAAAGGCAAAGTTCAGCAACCAAAAACTGGAGACTTTGATTTATTGTCACCGAACAAGTTGAAAAATCTTAGTAAGAGACACTCGAACCTTTTAAGTATCATCTCGTGGTAATAATGACCTCTCATGCATATTTATGCACTTAGCTCTGTAATAACCACTTGAAAGACTAGGTTTTTTTTCCCCCTTAAGGAATGAAGCTATGTGAGAATGTGACAAAATATTCCAAGTTCAAATGTCCAAATATGGGAACCTACAAAATGTTGGAATTTCTCCCCCAAGTAGAAAGCACCTGAGTGTTTATTGACTCAGGGACCATTCAGATACTCAGGTCAGCCTTGAGAATCCTAAAAACTTACCTGCCCCTGCTGCTCAGCATTCTTCCTGGGGAACATAGGCTTGACTCATTGACGTGTAGGTGGGTTAGTCTGGGTTGAGACAGGAATGTTTGGAGACGGGGTAAACTGGCCAGCTGTTAGATATTTAACAAAGAATTCCAAAAGGGCTCAGTAGCCAGAGTTGCTCTTCAAAACCTCATTACTGTTGTTCAATGTCATTCATTACCCTCGGAAAGTAAAATCATATGACCCCATTTCCTCAGTAAGTTAATTATTTTATTTCTTTGTATGAGGCAAAACACTACTTTTATTGTTAATTAATATGCTAAAATTAGGTTATACCATTCTGGACATGCAAAATTGAATTTAGTACTTTCCAATATGTTTTTTAAAAGCTGGTCAAAAATAAATGCCTTCAACATCTTTTCTTTTTCCAACTGAGCATAAATTTCCTTCCTATGAAATTTCATTCCTTCCTGCTGTTCTAAGTGACATAATGCCACTTATTTTCCAAAGGGAGGAAAGAATAAAAGTAATGAGACATTCAGTTAGCATTTTGAAATTCAGATATTTAACAGGCAAGCCCCCTCTCCAAAAAAAAAAAAGGAAGGAAGGAAGAAAAGCAAAAATACAACAAAAAAGGTGCAATCATCCACAAGTTCCAGGACCAAAATAATTAAATGGACCAATAAGAATTATTTATTTGGGGACTAATTTCAGGCATTTCAGATTTTTCTCTTCCCTGTTGATTAAAGTGAAGATAGGAAATTCTGAAATTTCTTCTCTCGCAGAGACGGAGCACGAGAGCCCCATCGGATGCTGGGACACAAAGTGACTTCCTGGTTCCCTCTGTTGTTCTGCTGTAATGAAATCCCCTCTGATATATCTGCCATCGCCCACTGTTAATTACTTTTCTATTTATTTAGTAGACCTACAAGTGGAAGGCAATCTATTGCCAGGGAATTGTTTGACTTCTATGCTAAGTAGACAGCATTCCGATCCAGTGAGGTTGGCAGCAGCCTGAGTGGACTTCTATCTCATTGCCACATTAAATTAGCACCCAGCAGGTCCTAGATACAAGAAGGGAATTTTTTTTTTCCCTTCTCCAGAAGGTTAATAGTCCTTGGAAGTCAATAAACTGGTCCTGGGCATTCTCTGTGGTCAGGCCCTGCTTCTGTTTCCCTGGAAATGATAAGAAGGAAGAATTAATCGGAGGGGTCACATGGCTGGAGGGTGGAGTGGGTGGGACTTCACATGAAAGGTCTAACTCTTCTGGACGGAACCTTTTACATCCATCAGGTAGTGTCTCATGGAGAGGAGCAGAAGAGGGTTCAGGTCTAAAGAACAGGGATGATTACAAGTCCATGACGTGGCTTTGTTCCTTGGCACCAGCTTTTACCAGGCAGACGTGTGAATTCAGTTCAGTTCTTCAGTCGTGTCCAACTCTCGGTGACCCCATGGACTGCAGCATGCCAGGCCTCCCTGTCCATCACTAACTCCCACAGCTTGTCCAAACTCATGTCCATGGAGTTGGTGATGCCATCCAACCATCTCATCCTCTGTTGTCTCCTTCTCCTCCCGCCTTCAATTGTCTCCTCCTCCCACCTTCAGTCTTTCTCAGCATCAGGGTCTTTTCTAGTGAGTCAGTTCTTTCTATCAGGTGGCCAAAGTATTGGAGTTTCAGCTTCAGCATCAGTCTTTCCAATGAATATTCAGGACTGATTTCCTTTAGGATGGACTGGTTGGATCTCCTTGCAGTCCAAGGGACTCTCAAGAGTCTTCTCCAACACCACGGGGCAAAAGCATCAATTCTTCAGCACTCACCTTTCTTTATAATCCAACTCTCACATCCATACANTCTATCAGGTGGCCAAAGTATTGGAGTTTCAGCTTCAGCATCAGTCTTTCCAATGAATATTCAGGACTGATTTCCTTTAGGATGGACTGGTTGGATCTCCTTGCTGTCCAAGAGACTTTCAAGAGTCTTTTCCAACACCACAATTCAAAATCATCAGTTCTTCAATGCTCAACTTTCTTTATAGTCCAACTCTCACATCCATACATCACTACTGGAAAAACCATAATTTTTACTATACAGCCCTTTGTCAGCAAAGTAATGTCTCTACTTTTTAATACTCTGTCTAGGTTTGTCATAGCTTTTCTTCCAAGGACTGAATCATGTGTGAAATACAGCCACATTAATATGGGTCTGATTTTCCTTCAGGCTTCCCTGGTGGTTCAGACAGTAAAGAATCTGCCTGCAGTGCAGGAGATCTGGGTTCGATCCCTGGGTCGGGAATATCCCCTGGAGAAGAGAATGGCTACCTACTCCAGTATTCTTGCCTGGAGAATCCCATGGATAGAGGAGCCTGGTGGACTACAGTCCATGGAGTCTCAAACAGTCAGACATGACTGAGCGACTGACACTTGACCTTCCTTCTCCACACCAGGGTCGTCTGGTGGTCAGCTAAGAGGAAACAGAGGCTGGGGGAAGACTGATCTCCGCA
Organism: Neotragus pygmaeus; assembly: GCA_006410875.1. Lineage (NCBI taxonomy): Eukaryota > Metazoa > Chordata > Mammalia > Artiodactyla > Bovidae > Neotragus > Neotragus pygmaeus. Next base: position 11,383 of record SJYV01018945.1, read on the forward strand.
CTCTGTTTGGGTGTTTTGGGGGAGCTGAGGGAGAAGCAGATGCCACAGATGTCCAGTTAAAGGCAGTTATTTAAAGCAGAGGAGCACAAGCCCCGACAAGGAACGCTGGGTCCAGACTCCTCTCGGTTGGCCGTGGCGGGTCCTCCCGTCCAGGAGCAGGAGGGACAGCCCGTCTGTTTCAGGCGCCTCTCACTGTGCGCCCCGCTGTTTCAGTGAGGCTGCCGGGCCGGCCTCAGCGGCAGGCCGCGCTGTGTTCCGACGACCACTCGCGCCGGGGGGGCTGCACCCCGCGGGGTGGGGGCCCCGAGGGCACGATCTGAGGAGGGGCCCCGCCCGGCCCGGCGCAGGCGCGCTTCCAGCCGCGGAGCCCGCCTCTGGCCTTCCTCCGCCACTGCAGCTTCCTCTCTGGTCCGCTCATCCTGGCAGTCATTTCCCGACACCGTCAACTCCAAGAAGCATTTCCTGACCCTCCAGGGCTCACCCCAGTGACCCCCGGCTCTGAGACGTGGGAAGGCTCGCCCTGCCCCCTCACCAGCCCGGAAAGCGGGCTCCCATGGCCTACAGGAGAGGCTGTTCTGTAGGTGCTGGAGTAAGATCCCGGGACCGGAGCTGCAGGCATCTCTCTCCTCCAGGCTCCGCTGACACCAAACTGGAAGGCTTGTCCATCCACCACCTTCCTTGCTGGGAGCCCACTGTCCGTGGGTGTACCTCCTAGCCCAGGCTGAAACCTCCCTGCCCCGATTCAGCTCTGGCTCCGTCCCACCCGCTTGGCAATTAAGTCTATTTTCCACGAAGTCCAGTCAAGACATTGCGAAAGGAGAGCACCCCAGACCACCCTCCCCAGGGCGACCCCACTCCCCAGCACCCCTCTGCACCTTGGTGTCAGGGATACAGACCCTGTCTCCTGATGGCAGGGCTGCTTTTGTGAGGGTAGGATTGGATCTCTCTCTTTTCTTCTCCAATGGGAGAGTCAGTTATGCCTTGGAGTCTATTAATCTTACAAACAGTTATGGAGCCAAAGAGGCTGAATCGAACAGTTGAGGGTTTAAAGAAGTTGGAGCACCATAGCTATTATTATAATGAAGTTCCCTGATATGTAATCATGGGCCTGGGTGACCAGGCATGATTCTTTAAAGTCTGAGAAATTGTAAATGATGCGGAGGAGTTTTTTATGGTTACCAGCTGGCCTCTGTCAAACCAGGTGGGTGAGAAGGGACCTTCTCCTCCCGCCCTGTGGGCGCAAGGTCCCGGAGGGGCCGAGGACAGCAGGACAGGAAGAGGAACGTGCTGCTGGCCCCTCCTACTAAGGCCTGTTCGTTTGTCTGTCTCTTAAATTTGGTTCCGTGGCATAAAAAATAGGATTTATCTTTCTCCACAGATGCCACAGACAGATGCTGAGAACCAGAGACCTTGTAGAGTCAATGAAAGATAAGTTATAAAATCTATAAAACTGCGGAAAGAAATCAGAATTTCAGCAACTTCCAGGGTGCTGTTTTTTTTTTTTTTTCCCTCAGACTGCTCCTTTGATCAGCTATAGGGAGAGGGGGGAAGCCAGCGTGCATTAATTCCATCTGCTGTTTCTCATGGCATGAGTGGGGTCAGAAGAGGGGCCGAGGTCTCAGTGATGCTGGAGCTGAGATAGTGACAGAGTAGAAATGGAGAACAGTGCCCATGATGTAGACAAAGCTGTCATAATCAATTAGCATTTCACTTTTGTAAAGATCTCGGAGGCGATGGATTCCTTAGATTTTAATGTACGTCTTCAAAGTAATTTTGTAAGCTATTTAAACGATGCTCCCTTTTTACAACTCTACATAATTTGATTATACGAACCATCCTCCAGTCCTTGCATATGCAAATACAGCGTCAAAATGATTTTTCCCACATTTTGATAGAATTGGAGGTTCATTGCAGTGATAGGAAGTGACAAAGATTGCAACGGGGCGTGGGTAGCCTGCTCATCTGGCACCCTGAGGCCTTCCACATTTTAAACAACCACTTCTTGAGAATCATCCAGAAGAATAAACTTTGGAAAACAAGAGACGGGGCAATGATTAGGGTCCGGAGTCAAACTGCTTTGAATCTAATCCTAGAGCCGCCCGGATGCTGAATTTGTGAATTAATCTCTCAGAGCCTCAGTTTTCCCACCTGTAACTTGGGAATAATAAAACGTAAGCTCATAGAACTATTAGGAGGATTAGCAATTAGAATGGAAACACCTGGCAGAACTTGGCAAAGATACTCATGACCCAGCCACTCTCATTACCCTATTGTTACTACTGTTACGATGACCAAGTGATGGAATCTGGGTTTGTTGGCAGAGTTACTTTTCAAGCAGCCATCCAGTGGCATGGCGGTGCTGAGGTGATGTCAGTGGCTGAGCTGCACAGTGATCTTAGGTGAGAGGATAATTGTCTTGCTTCTCGAAGGGCTCATTTCCATCCTTGGCACTAGCCTAGACTGGCAGATCGCTCATTCGCTCAGCACTTCTGTCCCTTCTGTGGATCAGCTATTGCGCTGTGTTGAGGATTGAAGAATATAGATTTGGAGCCATAATCCTTGACCTCTAGGGGTTTACAGTCATTGTGGAGATTAAGAGGAGATAAACAAAATTATACCACTAGGGAATCAGCACCCAATGGGGGTGCCAATCACTGAGGCTCAGAAGTCAGCAGAAGGATGTCTGGTCCTGCTTCTCTGGCAGGTGGAGGCCAGCTTTGGATGCTGCTGCATTGCAGAGAATCATGCTGCAACAAAGAGTCACCCAGCCCCAAACATCCAGAATGCCCTGCCTGGACCCCCCTCCAGGTGCAGCGATAAAGAATCCGTCTGCCAAGGCAGGGGACACAGGTTCCATCCCTGGCCTGGGAAGATTCCACATGCCACAAAGCAACTAAGCCTGTGAGGCAGAATTCGGAGCCCACACCCTAGAACCTGTGTGCCCAGCTACTAAAGCCCATTCACCTAGAATCTGTGGTGTGCAAAAGGTGAAGCCACTGCAAGGAGGAGCCGGGCACGATAGCTAGAGAGCAGCTAGAGAGCTTGCTTCAACTGGAGAAAGTCTACAGGCGGGAATGAAGGCCCAGCGCAGTTTAGTTCAGTTCAGTCACTCAGTCGCGTCCGACACTTTGTGACCCCGTGGACTACAGCGTGCCAGCCCTCCCTGTCCATGACCAACTCCCAGAGTTTACTCAAACTCGTGTCCATTGAGTTGGCGATGCCATTGCAGCCAAAAATTAATTAATTAATTAGTTTTTAAGACCAGTGCCCTGCTTAGGTGCCCTGGGCTCAGGGCCCCACGTGAGCAAGCCCTCGGGGGACAAGAGACACAGGGCATCCGGGGAGGGTCAGACGATTCGGTGCAACTGCATTGTTGGGTACCAGGAGGCCAGTCCCAAGAGCAGGCAGGGGTCCAGTCAGGAAGCCCTCACCGCCAGCATGGGCCAAGGTTGACTCCTGCCTCTGTGTGCCTCGAACTTCTCCAGAAGAGCCCCAGAACCAGAGCAAAGTCAACTCAGTCCACCACATTGGAAGCAACAGCCCGAAAGAGCCAGAATTCTTGTATCATCCTGCAAAGTCAAGGAAGCTTGGCTTCTTTTCACAATGAACATAAAAGCGAATGACCTGGCAAGTTTTCCCCTTGCAAGTTTCAAATCAGTGCTTCAGGATGCCCAGGGCCATCCAGGATGAGAAGTTTGAGAGGACAGGGCTGGCTCTGGAGAATTTTTGAANCATCCTGCAAAGTCAAGGAAGCTTGGCTTCTTTTCACAATGAACATAAAAGCGAATGACCTGGCAAGTTTTCCCCTTGCAAGTTTCAAATCAGTGCTTCAGGATGCCCAGGGCCATCCAGGATGAGAAGTTTGAGAGGACAGGGCTGGCTCTGGAGAATTTTTGAATCAGGGGGTGACCTGAGCAGACACAGGGGCTTGGGTCCGTCCCTCACAGGGGGGCTGCCCCAGAACGGGGCTGATGATGCCCACCTCGCCTGGGGACTGATTCGTGAGCTGACGACATTGAGATCCAAGGTCACGGCTCGTCTGGAGCTGTCTGCCAACAGCAGGGGTGTCAGAGGAGCAGGGTTCATTAGCAGAAGGAACACTGGGCTGAGCTGCTGGGAGCTCCTGCAGACTGCCTCTGCCACTCCTGAGCTGGTGACCTAAAGGACACCACTTGCCCTCTCTGGCTGCAGGTGAAGGGAGGAACGCGGGTACGAGCGCGTGTGGGCTCCAGCGCTCACGTCCCCTGCCTCTTGGCTGCAGGGGGCACCTTCCTGCCGGCCGCCCCACGATGGGCCATCTGGTGGGCCAGTCAAGACCTGCGGACGCTACTCGCCAAGCAGCTCGGTGACGGGCTGGGGGAAGGCCCCACGGAATCTAGCAGCAGTGGATTTAATTTTCCACTTTCATAACTTCATTCCTTTGAGTCTTGAGAACTCATGGGCCTTCAAGAGTCCCTTATTATACAAATCTCTGGGATTCCTTATCAGCTGATGTCTTAGGCTGCAGAGAATCCTTTGGCGAGTATTAATAGGAACATAACTTAGGAGAACGAGAGTGAGAAGCCAGCTTGTGTTACAAGAGTGTAAATACCGTCCATGGTTTTTCCAAATGTGTTTCCTTCCCTGTTCATTTAGGTAAGGCTTTTTCTCTCTGGTGAATAGAATGGCACCCCACTCCAGTATTCATGCTTGGAGAATCCCATGGACAGAGGAGCCTGGCAGGCCACAGTCCATAGGGGTCGCCAAGAGCCATACACGACTGAACACAACTCAGCTTTCTCCCTGAAGTTGCAAAGCATTTCACAAACCAGAGGTGGATGCTTTCTATCTGCCCGGCGGGCCACAGCTGGACCAGAGGCATGCGAGGAGGGAGAGGAGAGACTTGGAACTTGGGACCTTTGTCCCCACATCCAGGCAGGTGGTCACGGGCTTGGAAATGCCTTCCTTGTTACCTGCACATTCTCGAGTAAATCCTTAACTGCTCCAACCCGTCTCCTCATCTGTAATCTCGGTGGAATGAGATGGTCTCTGCAGCTCTGTCAACTCTACCCTCTTACGACCATGAGCGGGGCGCCCAGGGCTCTGCAGGAAAAACTGGAAATGTAACCCTGCTGACAAAGAACGGGCCGGGGAGGCAGGGCAGGGAAGTGAAACCGCGGGTGCTCTGTGGGCATCTCAGGGTTGAAGTCGCTGCTTCTGCTCAGTAAACACTGATGAGGAAGAATGGCCCCAAACTGAAAGTTTCCCTGTTGCAGGGAGGGAACCAGAGGTCATGGGTGGGAGCAGGCATGTTGGCGGTGGGAGAGCCAAAGCAAGGCTGGGGGTGTCGCTGGACCCTCAGGCGGCAGAACCCGTGTGATTTGCGGCCAATATGGATGGATTGCCCTAGACTCACAAGCATGAGGGAAACCCGTTCTTCCCTTTTCTTCTCAGTTCACAGCAGTTATTCTAAAAGTAAGGATGGCACAGTCACAGTGCCAGGCAGGAGCCCGAGCAGGGCACCTTCGTGCGCCTTGCACGTGTGTGTCCCCCCAGCATCACCTCTCAGCCCCCTTCTTCCCTCGGATCCATCCTCTGGCCTGGCCTGTATCCCCCTCTCAGAGCCACCCTGATGGATGGTCTGGGCTCCAGGTTCTCACTGGAAGGAAGCTGGAGGTGCCAGCTGGGGTGGGCAGGCCCGGGGAGGGGACACAGGTGATACAGGCACAGCCTGGGGCAGACACGGTCCCCAAGGCTGGGCTCTGATTGAGCTGAGGGTCTAGGAAGCACTCCGGAGGCAGGAGGCGCATTGCAGAACTTCTATCATTTTGAGCATTGAAAGCCTGTATTCATTACATATAATATAGTCAAAAATCAGTCCAATTTCATGTTTTATTGATTGACACAGAGAAGGATATGTCTGATCAACACAAGACTCGGGAACCGTAAGAAAGATACTTTTTGAGAATTGTCTTTGACGGGATATCCGACCTCATCTCAGCTCCATGGGCTGTTGACCTCACCAGCTTCTGAGGATAAGGACCACTGAGGCCCCAGGGCACACCCAGCCAGGGGCGCCGAGCACTCTCCCAGGGGTTGGAGGTGGTGGTGGGGGGAGTCTGGCGCCAGAACCGGTCATGGAACAGACTTCCCGAGGCCAGTCCTCAGACCAGGGCTGGTTGGCCCATCAGGGCCGCAAAGTTTAACCCCGTGTGCTGGGCGGGGGTGAGGTGCCACACTTCCCACCTTCAGAACAGGACATGGAGCCCCGAGGGGTGAGAAACTTGTCAAATAAACCTAAGTGGAGCAAGATCCAAACTCATGCCATCCAGCTCTGGACCCACATTCTGAATCAGAATGCTCCCCCAGCATGGACCTGGGCTGAGAAGACTCCAGATTCTTTTGGAACATCCCTGAGGTCAGGGCTAATTTCATAAGAACACTGGGATGTCTTTTCACAGTGCTCATGTTCATGGGGTTCTCTCAGCAAGAGGGCATGGAGGGGGTTTGCCATTCCCTTCTCCAGTGGACCACCATTTTTCAGAACTCTCCACTGTGACCCATCCATCTTGGGTGACCCTACACGACATGGCCTGTGGTTTCAGTGAGCTATGCAAGCCCCTTTGCCACGACAAGGCTGTGATCCAGGAAGAGTAAAGACATCACTTTGCCGACTAAGGTCCGTATAATCAAAGCTATGGTTTTTCCAGTAGTCATGTATGGATGTGAGTGTTGGACCATGAAGAAGGCTGAATGCCAACGAATTTATGCTTTTGAACTGTGGTGCTGGAGAAGATTCTTGAGAGTTCTGTGGAATGCAAGAAGATCAAATCAGTAATCAATGCTGAATATGCCTTAGAAGGACTGATTCTGAAGCTGAAGCTCCAATACTTTGGCCACTTGATGCGAAGAGACAACTCATTGGAAAGACCCTGTTGCTGGGGAAGATTGAAAAGCAGGAGAAGGGGCGACAGAGGATGAGCTGGTTGGATGGCCTCACCGACTCGATGGACATGAGTTTGAGCAAGTTTCGGGAGATGGTGATGGACAGGGAAGCCTGGCGTGCTGCAGTCCATGGAGTCGCAAAGGGTCGGACACAAGTTTGTGATTGAACAACAACTAGCATGTCACTGACCTTCTTCCTTCTTACTCTCAGGAGCAGACAGTTGAGGCTTCCAGAGGCTGCCTGAGGTATGGTAGCATCTTCACTCTAGTGGCCCAGGTGCTTGTGTCCTTGTGTCTGAAAAACATCCGGGGTTTAATTTCTAACAAGGTCAATGTTGCTAGATACTATAACCCACCTGTGTCTCTCTGGGATTCTCAACAATTTTTTTGAGTGTGAAGAGGTCCTGAGACAAAGAGATTTGAGATCTTCTGCTCCATACCAGACACTCCCATGGCTTCTTTGCTCCTGCTCCCAAGC
>SJYV01018947.1:5559-18387 GCA_006410875.1 Neotragus pygmaeus
CTTGGTATCTCTAATTTTCTTGAAGAGATCTCTAGTCTTTCCTATACTATTGTTTTCCTCGATTTCTTTGCATTGATCACTGAGGAAGGCTTTCTTATCTCTCCTTGCTATTCTTTGGAACATTGCATTCAAATGATTATATCTTTCCTTTTCTCCTCTGCCTTTTACTTCTCTTTTATTCACAGCTATTTGTAAGGCCATTTTGCCTTTTTTTTTTTTTTTCTTTGGGGATGATCTTGATTCCTGCCTCCTGTACAATGTCACGACCTCCATCCATATTTCTTCAGGTACTCTGTCTATCAGATCTAATCCCTTGAATCTATTTGTCACATCCATTATATAATCATAAGGGATCTGATTTAGGTCATACCCGAATGGTCGGTTTTCCCTACTTTCTTCAGTTTAAGTCTGAATTTGGCAGTAAGGCGGTCACGCATGAGGTCCACCCTCTGCCAGTGTGGTCCCATCTTGTGCCCACAGGGCCTCAGGCTAGGGGTTGCAGAACCCCAGGCCTCAGGCCTGAGTGAACCAGAAGTAGCTGCTATGGCTTCAATGTGAAGGAGAAAACTCTGGGTTTGGGGCTACTGATCTGCCCAAAACAGCACAGGGCCCCCATCCTGTGTGCCTCTGCTAGGGTGGCACACAGTGTGTGCAGACTTGGGAAAACCCAGCACAAACCTTCACTCTGCCCCTTGCCGCCTGAGGACACTCGGGCGCGCCCTTAGTTTCTGTTTCCCGCCCGAAGAGGGGAATGATCCCTCCTCCTTTGTTAGGCCGTCAGAACACCTAATTAGCACTTAACTGAGGTTAGCAATACTGTTATTCAACAAACATGATGTATCAAAGCATCAGGAAAGGTTATACTGCCAACTAGATGGATTCTGAATGATAGAATCACAGTGGTCTTATTTTTAGAAAATATTAAAGAAAATTTAATTGCAATCTCAACAACTAAACTGAAAATTCCAGGTTTAAGTAACTTTGATTTTAAGCTTTGATATCCATTAATTATCATTTGCATTTGGCCTTTAAAGTTTAATGGATATGTTTTAATATTTTAGAAAAAATAAAATTTTCACATACGTTTTTTAAAAAGTTAATTTTTACAACTGACTTAATTTACATTTCTATGATGAAAATGTATTCAAATTTTATACTCTGAGTGTAATTCATCTTCTTTTTAATCCTTTGGATCATTGAGAAGGAGTGCAAATAGACATTATGATAGAAAGAGCAATTATGGAAGTGGAACTCAGACCCAAAAAGGCACAAAGAAACAGAAAAATCTTGAAAGAGACAGTCTGCTCAAAATGTAAAACATTGCCAAAATCAAGTGAGCAGATTTCACTGTACCCCTCCTCCCAAACAAGCGCACTTATAATACTAGAAATGAAAAAGGAGATGAGTAAGCTGCCAACTGTGGATAGTTTTCAATACAGATAGTAAGAAAAGTGGATGGGATGTTCTTAAAAGAATAAACTTATGTGCTTATATTCAGCCAAACATCATATTTTATTCGGGGTGGAGAAAGCCACTAATATATATAGAGACCAAAATAATAAAGCCTAGGTTTAGTAGAAATGACTAAAATCTTGATGCCAAAAAAGACAGGTAAGATGGATTTTTTTAAAAATAAGGCAAAATAATTACCTAGGACATCAAATTCAAAATGAAATCATTAACTTGGAGGGTAAGAAATGAAAAATGAAATTGAACATAATTTTTTGAAGTAATTATTACTCAGCTCCATTAGATTGTATCAGGGAAAAGGTCACATTTGCATGATTAACATTTACTGTGTGCGTTTTTTTTTTAATGTTGCTTATTTGGCTGTGTTGGGTCTCAGGGGCTGCAGGCAGAGTCTTTCCTGTGGCACACACGGTTTAGTTGTGGCTCATGTACTCAGGAGCACGAGGGCTCAGTACTTGTGGTGTGTGGGCTTAGTTGCTCCATGGCACTTGGGTTCTCAGTTCCCCGACCAGGGAATCAAACCCACGTCCCCTGCATTGCAGAGTGGATTCTTAACCACTGGACCACCAGAGCAGTCCCTCGTATGTGAATTTTGAACTACAGCAAAACAAAACAAAGTAAAAATTAAGGAGGATTTCTTTGATTTTACACCTTTTATAGAAAGACCACCAGGGAGTTCCCAAGAGTAAAGGTTTTGATTAAAGTAACAAACTGAATAAACTGCTTTCGAATTAGCCATGGCCTTTTAAAAATTGTCAAGGGTAAATCTACAATGATGCCACTGACATGATCATAAAGAAAAAAGGGGTCTGAGCCAGAATTTTTACCCAAAATCCGAAGCAAGCTTTGTGTTATGTACAGCTCATGGTTTCAATTCATTGGAGGGCTTGTGGTTTCAACTGTGCCAACGCATAGCAGTCTTTGGACAATTCAACGATTATATATGACATTTTATGTATCTGTCCCAAGGCAGAACATCTTGATGAAACACCTATTTGACTCACAGACTTGGTGGGAATGCCAGCAAGCTGTTTTTAAACTTGTCTTATAATCTGGACAAAATGTAGTGTCACTGGAAGAATTCAATGAAACACCAGATGATCCTCAAATAAAGAGCAAACCATGGATTTTGGCAGAATATGAAGGTATCTTCAAAAGTTTGTTAATTATGTACTTGCCACTAATAATGTTAGCAAAAGGTTATTTTTAAAAAACAGACAAATTTAAATTGGCTGTGTCATATTTTAAAGGACTAAAAATATTTTTAGAGAAAAACGTTTTTGTAAGTAGAACCTTCATATACAATATGTAATAAGACTAATAAAATGTAAGGAACTAGAAGGCAGAAATAAAACACTCCTATGACTGTAAAAGAGAAGATTCACATCCACAAAGTCCAGTTTATAGAGTCTATTTTCTGGCCATTGTGGATTAAGGCAGAATCTCAACTGTGAGATTTAGACAAATGAGCAAAATACTAGTATTTTTTGCTTTCTTTATAATCTCCCAGTGTTGAAAAATATAAAAGAACTTAAATACTGCTTGGATTCTTCATGCTAATCAAGGAATGTAAATTAACATACTGCTGTCTTTATCAGAAACTTGTCTATGAAAAAATACCAGCGCAATTTAAGAGTGTGCTTGGGCATAGTCTATCACAACCTCCCTGCCTCATCACAGACCTGCAACAAATACTTTATGGTCTCGCATTTGGGGTAGCACCAAACTAGATACTGATTCAGGAGGTGTTGAAATGTATATACATATTTTTTGACCATGCTACATGGCATGTGGGATCTTAGTTCCCGACCAGCAATTGAACTGTGACCCCGCTGCATTGGAAGCTCAGAGTCAACCATTGGACAGTCAAGAAGTCCCTAAGAGATGTTGAAATCTATAATGAGAGAAATTTATAGGGGAAAATTAGAATATTCTGTAACATATTATTATCATCATTATTTCCTGTTATAATAGATGAGTGAAAAAGTTGGCTTAAAACATTTCTCAACATTCAGAAAACTAAGATCATGGAATCTGGTCCCATTGCTTCATAGATGTAGTAATGGACATGGGTCTGAGTGAACTCCGGGAGTTGGTGATGGACAGGGAGCCCTGGCATGCTGCAGTCCATGGGGTTCCAAAGAGTTGGACATGACTGAGTGACTGAACTGAACTGAATAAGCTTATTACATGATTTGAACATGTAAAATTTATGATTCACTTCTGAATCTAAGGACCACTTTAAGGAATATACAACTAATTCCAGTAGCTGTTGTCTCAGAAAATTGAGTGTCTCCACACAGAACTTAAAGAAAAACTAAGAACTCAAAGAAAGGTTGTCTAGCTTGTCATTTCTGGCAGTAGAACACGATTTTGTTACCAATTATTTAACATACTGTTTGTTGAAATAAAAGAAGAGGAAATGTATGCACTAAATGAATAATGTATTTGTTGTTGTTCTGTCACTCACGTCTGACCCTTTGCGACCCCATGGACTGCAGCATGCCAGGCTTCCCTATACTTCACCATCTCCCAGAGTTCGCTCAAACTCACGTCCATTGAGTCAACGATGCCAGCCAACCATTTCATCCTCTGTTGTCCTCTCCTCCTGCCCTCAATGGTCTTTCAAATATTATTAGCGCATTAACAGAACACTCAGATGTACATGTGTGCTAAGTTGCTTGACTTGTGTCTGACTCTTTGTGACCCTCTGGACTGTAGCCCACCAGGCTCCCCGTCCATAAGATTCTCCAGGCAGAATACTGGGGTAGGTTGCCATTTCCTTCTCCAGAGGATCTTCCCAACCCAGGAATTGAACCAGAGTCTCTTACATCTTTTGCATTGCAGGCAGGTTCTTTACCACTGAGCCACCAGGGAAGCCCCAGATGTACATGGTAATGATTAAGTTCAGTCACCTTTGATATTTTACTAACTTTCAGCCATATAAAAACCAGCTTTCCCAGCACAACATCATTAATCAACTATACTCCAATATAAAACAAAAAGTTAAGAAAAAAAAATCAGTTTTCAGTCCCATGAAAAACACTATTTTTCAATTTTGCCATTATTAAGGTATATTTGTTCAGTTCAGTTCAGTCGCTCAGTCGTGTCCAACTCTTTGCAATCCCATGAATTGCAGCACGCGAGGCCTCCCTGTCCATCACCATCTCCCGGAGTTCACTCAGACTTATGTTCATCGAGTCCGTGATGCCATCCAGCCATCTCATCCTCTGTCGTCCCCTTCTCCTCCTGCCCCCAATCCTTCCCAGCCTCAGAGTCTTTTCCAATGAGTCAACCCTTCTCATGAGGTGGCCAAAGTACTGGAGTTTCAGCTTTAGTATCATTCCTTCCAAAGAAGGTAGGAGTTGAAAACAATTTTCTTTAAAGAACCTGTGCGCCTGATTGAGGACTTTCAAAGATTTAGTCATGTGATAGGTGGGCCTCCATTTGCACTCTTGTTCCAGGCCCCAGAAAGGTTAGGAGACCTCCTGAAGATCCTTCTTCAGAGAGGCTGTAAGGCATAACAGGGAACTCCTGAGTGAAGAACCAGAGGACCCACCTTACTGGACTTATTTTCATTCCTCATTCATGAATCAGCAGCAACATGGCCTGCCTCACAGTGCTGTTTAGAACTCATGGGACATAATTATATGTGAAAGTGCTTCTTGACATGGAGACAATTCTCCAGGTGGAAACTCTTGTCCAAGAGTACTAGTTTCATGCCTTACCTCCTTCCTATGGACTGGCTTGTCCCAGCATTTGACTCAGTGAAAGATTTAGGCCATGGTATTTCATACCACAGGCTTCCTCTTATACCCAGTTCATCCAAGGGTGTTCAGGTGACCTACAACTTAAGAGTAGACAAAGATGAGCCGGATCAGAGAATATTTCCATCCTTCCATCAATTCTCTCCCCTCCCGAGGACATCCTATGTGCACTCAGCAACTCAGGAGTGCTGCTAATTCTCCCTACCCTGCCTCCTCCCTGGCCCCACCCTAACTCTCCATCTCATAAAAGTAGTCTCAACTGTCTGTGGCATAAGCTAAGAAATCGTTAGAGACTTGTAAGTCTTTTATCTAACACAGAGAAAAACTGAGATGGCTAAATTAGACAGGTTGCTATCTTCTACATGAAGAAGTCAAATATTCCTGATCAAATTTAGAACAAAATTTGACCCTGGAGAGTGGACTTGGTAGAAATAAGGTCACAGAAGTGAACCTGCCGTGACAGAATCTATCATCAGAGAAATCTAGTACTGACCAAATTGTGACCTATGAACCGAATTTCTGACATGAAACTTGCGTGAAAAAGAATTAGTCCCCATGAAAATAGTTTCAGTCAACTGGAAATGAAAAAAGCGAAAAAATTGGAAATGGCTTAACGGGGCTTTATAGAAAATTGATCAAGGAATTAAATTGACTTAATGGAGTCCTTTCCGGAAAGCCCTTTCCCAAGGAAAATTCATCAAAGTCAGTGTACTTCCTTGCTACATCTTTGTATTTAAAATGTCTCCAGGAGATTCTCTGTGGAATTTTCATTTAGAGACTAGAACAGGCGGCTTACGGAGGTTGCACTTGAGAGGTCACAGCGTAGGTGTAGAGGGACTTGGAGAGTGTGGGCAGAGCCCTTTCTCCATAAAAATGTGCTGCGTTGGTATTAAGACAAATATAATCCAGACTGGATTCATTGTTTTAAGTTCACTGTTATTCTATTCATTTTTTCTTCTGATATTAGCAGAAATTAACATTAAAGCACTTGTGTGGGTTCCTAAAAAGCACGGTGCGCCCTAGGCACTGTGGCTACTGGGTAAGTTGGCTGTGGGAGGGGCCCTGGTCAAGGGTAAGCAGGAAAGTCTGGATGAGCCTGGGTGTAGGACATGGGGCTTTGCTTTCATCTTCATGGAAGTCGCCAGTGTGACAGCTCCCAGCCCAGCCTTCTTGCAGCTGCTCTGTTTTTCTCAAGGCTTGGTTCCATTCACTTATCTCCACAGTGAATGTTTCATCTCTCTCCCTGGATTTCTGTTCTTGCAACCTTAAGAGCCCAACTAAACAATTCTAAGGCCCTCTCCCCACACTCATGAAGCAGTCCACGTCATGGTCGTCCTGCCCCAGCTCAATAGTCAGTGTGGAGGAAAGCCGGTGCACACGTGGTCCCTTCCCTGACTCAGCTGTGTGTTCCTGGGCTGAGACTGTCTCTTTCTCTTTAGACCCCCTTGAGTACTTGAGTACCTCCTGCCTGCCAGCCCCTGGGGCATAGATCCTCAGGCACAGCATTAAACAAGACATAGACCTGACCTCAAGCAGCTTATTTGGGGCCAGCTGAGGAAAGTTTTTCTCAGCCTCAGGACTATTGACATCTGGGCTGAGTAATTCTTTGTTGTGGGTGGCCATCCCATGTGTTATAGGATGTTCAGTAAACTCCTAGCCTCTGCCCACTAGATGCCTCCCCCAAACTTTGGCCATGAAAATATCTACTGCCAGGTTCCTTGGTCCATGGGATTCTCTAGGCAAGAATACCGGAGTGGATTGCTATGCTATCCTCCAGGGGATCTTCCCAACCTAGGAATCAAACTGGTATCTCTTACATCTGGATCGGCAGACAGGTTCTTTACCACCAGCGCCACCTGGTGTTGTGGTGTTAGAGAAGAATCTTGAGAGTCCCTGGGACTGCAAGGAGATCCAACCAGTCCATTCTAAAGGAGATCAGCCCTGGGATTTCTTTGGAAGGAATGATGTTAAAGCTGAAACTCCAGTACTTTGGCCACCTCATGTGAAGGGTTGACTCATTGGAAAAGACTCTGATGCTGGGAGGGATTGGGGGCAGGAGGAGAAGGGGATGACCAAGGATGAGATGGCTGGATGGCATCACGGACTCGATGGACATGAGTCTGAGTGAACTCCAAGAGATGGTGATGAACAGGGAGGCCTGGCGTGCTGCGATTCATGGGGTCGCAAAGAGTTGGACACGACTGAGCGACTGAACTGAACTGAACTGAGCGGCACCTGGAAAGCCCCAGATACCTCCAGACAATGCTAAATGTCCCCTAGGTGGCAGACATTGCCCTGGTGGGGACCACTGGTTTAGAGAATGGGTGTTGACAGCTGAGTCAAAGGGCTCAGGCATCACAGTATAGCTCATCATGCGTCCCTTCAGAATGCCCACAGGAGCTGCAGGGAAGAGGGATGCAGTGCAGGCTGTCAGAGACGCTTCATGCTGAAGTGCGGCTTTAATTTGGATCTTGGAGCTGAGCAGAGCCTTGGCAGAACTGTCACAGCACAGAGGAGAACTGGGATAACTCTTATCACGTAAAACTGAGAAATGCTAATGCTCCAGTAGGAACAATGGGGGTTAGATAATGGGTAGATGTCATTATCAACTGGGGGTAAGGGCCTGTATAAATACCTAGGAAATCCTAAGATAACACCAGGTTTGCTGTTATTGTTTAGTTGCTAAACAAGTTAGTGTCTAACTCTTTGTGACCCCATGGACTGTAGCCCACCAGGCTCCTCTGTCCATGGGATTTCCCAGGCAAGAATACTGGAGTGGGTTGCCATTTTCTTCTCCAGGGGATCTTCCCCACCCAGGGATCAAACCAGTGTCTCCTGTATGGGCAGGAGGATTCTTTACTACTGAGCTACCAGGAAAGCCCAATACTTTCGGTCACCCATGAGTTAAATCTAGTTTAAAAATGTGGTCTGTTTGGTTCATCTAGTAAAAAATTAAGGCTTTTTTTTTTCTTTTTTAGAAAGTATCTTTTGGCAGTGCTGGGTCTTTGTCGCTGCACGTGGGCTTTCTCTAGTTGCAGCGAGTGCGGGCTATCTCCAGTTGTGGTGTGTGGGCTTCTCTTGGTGGAGCGGGGACTCTATTTGCGTGGCCTTCAGTGGTTGTGGCGCACAGGCTTAGTTGCCCTGAGGCATGTGGAGTCTTCCTGGTCCCAGGAATTGAACTCACGTCCCTTGCATTGTCAGGTGGATTCCCAACCACTGGACCACCAGAGAAGTCCCCAGCAAAACACTCTTAAAAAGGATGTGGTCACTCCATTTATACCAAGGTATACCTGATGTAACTAACAGCTTACAATTTAGTTCACATTTTGACAGGAATCAGTTTAGCCCAAGAGTCTCTGATTTCAAGGGTGGCTTGCTGGGGGTGAGAGAAGGGTGGGAGATAACTTTGGGGAGGTGTCTGTGAGGGGCTTAGGGGAATGGGCAGGGGTCCTGGCTTTAAACTCCTTTTCCTAAACTGAGAATTGGAATTATTCTTTGAACCACAAGACAGCCGGGGCATTTCCTCTGGGTGGTTCCAGTGTGGGGAGAGAGTCTCCTTCCCACTGAAAAGACAGCAGCTGTGTGTGGTTTCCCTGACTTCTTTGGGTCTTCTGTTAACCTTATTTCTCTGTAGCTTTTGCCCTCAGGATCTGCTGGGCCCACCAGGCCTGGGCTGAGTTCTGAATTTCCCGAGGGGGTGGGCAGGCTGCACCGCGTGTGTGTGTTTGTGTGTACACGTTCACACACATGGGTCTGGGGCTCACTGTGACCCTGGCCCATCTCCCAGAGAATTCAGTGCTGAGGACTCTGGGGAACTGGTTTGTCTGAGGGGATGGAGTAAATGAGAAGCTGCAGGGAGGCCTGCATTCCGCCGTTAAAGGGGATGCCCACTCCACTGGTCCCTAGGACCACCCTAAGGATAAACTAAATGAATGGAAAGATGCTAAAAAGTTTAATGTAGCAAGTTGCTTTAGAATTTCATTAATGCGAATTCTGATTTGGAATTTGTAATATTTTAAACTATTTTGTTTTCATAGCAGACAATACAATACGTGTGCCTCCCGAATCTATTACCTCACTGATTATAGAGGGCAGGGACCCATTCACACTCATCACTGTCTCCCCAGCAGCTGGCAGTGCCTGGTAACTGGCTGCTATGAATCCTTTCAGATATTTTCTGTGCATTTTCATTTGTGTGTGTGCACATGCACACACAAACACATTCTACTTAGATCTTACTCTGTAGCATAGAGAGGTTTGAAAGTCCATCATGGAAGACAGTAAACAGCAGGAGGGTGTTGGAGAGGCTTGGAAGGGTTGCAATGCTAAGTCATCCAAAATCTAATGTAAATAGTCCGGGGATGTAGGCACAGCATCTTCCCTTGGCTGCCCTGAGACAGGGAACATGTCAAAAGAGCTGCGTGGCCTTGAGAGAGCTGCTTAAACAGTGTTTTGTTTTCTCATCCACCACCCAAGTTAGGCTGAGCTGTACACGAGGCTGAGTTTGGGGGACAACAGTGGTACTTATTCCCGAGCAAAAATGATCTAGAAACACCAATCCAGAACCATAGTTTGCTGTGCCCTGACACTCAGAGCTCTGAATATTTACTCTAGCTGATAAGCTACCTGGGTAACCCCTTCTGGTGGGTGTTTCCAGATGGAGGCAGTATCTCTCTTTCTTGCCCACAGGAGTGGAGATGACACGCTCTTCTCCTGATTACCTTGCCACACCATCGATGGAATTTGGGAATTAGTTTGGGGCCTCCCACCCGATATTCCATTGAATTGCAGATATTTCATTTCACCGGTATTAAAAAAGCAAAGGCAGAATGACAGGCATTAAATTAAGATCATGCACTTTTGCCAAAGACCCCTCCACCCCCACTGGATCTCAGGACTTTGGGTAAAGAATCCACCTGCAATGCAAGAGATACAGGAGACCTAGGTTCGAGCCCTGGGTTAGGAAGATCCTCTAGAGGAGGAAATGGCAACCCACTCCAGTATTCTTGCTTGGAGAATTCCATGGGCAGAGGAGCGTGGTGGGCTACAGCCCGTGGAGTTGCAGTCGTTCGGACACAACTGAGCAACTAAGCACGCTAGTCCCACCCAAAATTAACACTACTAGGTTTTCTAAACTGAGATGGAGCAGTCATTCTTACCTCCGGGTGCCGATGAGAACAGAGCAAAATCCCAGGAAGGCACTGGCTCTTCCAGGTGCTCGGCTTAGAGGCAATGTGTGTGGGGTTGCCTGATGCCATCCTACCTGAACTGTGTGTTTACCCAGTTTGTGGGTTGCTCTATTTCTGATCCTTCATAGGACTTTTTTCTTCTTTTGCTGTTTTCTTGGCTTTAGCTCCTCCTTGATGGTTTACTTTGCAGTCCTGTCATTTCACAAAATCTTACTCCTGAAAAAGGATTAGCAAAATTACACAGTGTTGCTGCTACTTAACATTCAAGAAATGCAGCATCCACACACAAGTTACCAATCATACTTACCAGATGGTAACTGTATCTTTTCCACCAGAAAGTGAACAGCAAACACTGAAACTCATCACTAGTACAACATTTAAATTCACAGCCATTTTTGATTTGACATCCTTAATAAGCTGGTATAATGAAAGCCAGTATTTTATCCCTATATTGTTCACTATTTATAATAGCTACAATAATGCAGACTTGATATTTTTAAATTGTCATGAAAGAAAAATCTCACCATAACCTACAATTTTGATATATTCTGCATCTGAATATATTTTTTGCAATACTTCAGAGTTCTATATTCAGACGGGGCTAATAGAAATAGCACGTGGCAGGAAGGATAAAAACCTAGCAGCTGATGATGGTGTCCATATATTTTTCTAGCACCACTGCTTAAGTTTAGTGATTACTTTTTTGGTAGTTTGTTTTAAAAACTTTAAGATCAACCAGTTCTCTCTTACTGGACTATATTATGAAACAGCTGATGCCCAGGGGCAGAGTAAGTTCCTGACATAACAGCAGAGCCAGAGAGCCCGGTTTTCTGAGTCCCAGGTCTAGATTTCAGCTCATTGAATATGCCCTAAAGATCTCTGAGGTTTGGCCTTAGCTGGGGGTCAACAAATTAAATGGCAACTCTGGCTGGTTCAGTTTCAGTGCACTTAATGAGGAAAGTGGTTGCTAATGGGCTGAATTGTGTCCCAATTCCATGGTGAAATCCTAACCACTAGGACCTTAGGCTGTGACTGTATTTGGAGAGAGGACCTTTCAAGAGGTGGTGATGGTTTAGTCGCTAAGTCATGTCCGACTCTTGTAACACCATGGACCTGCCAGGCTCCTCTGTCCATGGGATTCTCCAGGCAAGAATACTGGAGTGGGTTGCCATTTCCTTCTCCAGCAGATCTTCCTGACCCAGGGATCAAACCCAGGTCTCCTGCACTGCAAGCGAGCTTTGAGGGAAGCCTCTTACAGGGGTAGCTAAGGTAAAATGAGGTTTGTGAATTAATGGGCCCTGATTTAGTATGAAAGGTTAGAACACAGGCATTACCACGTGAGGACACAGCAAGAAGGTGGCCATCTGCATGCCAAGGGAAGAGGCCTCGGAAGAAACCACCCCGATGACATCTGGATTTTGGACTTACAGCCTCCAGAACTGCAAAGAAATAAATCCCCACTATTTAAGCCACACATTTCTGTGGCATTTTAAAAAATGGCAGCCCGAGCAAATACAGTGGTCCAGACCAAAGGAAAATGCAGAACTCACATTATGTTTTTGTTTGTAATAGAAACACTTTTTTTTTTTTTACTTTATTTTATTTTACAATACTGTATTGGTTTTGGCAAACATTGACATGAATCCGCCACGGGTGTATATGAGCTCCCAAACATGAACCCCCTTTCCCACCTCCCACCCATCATCCCTCCAGATCATCCCCGTGCACTAGCCCCAAGCATCCTGCATCCTGCATCCAACATAGACTGGCAATTCATTTCTTACATGATAGTATACGTTTCAATGCCATTCTCCCAAATCATCCCACCCTCTCCCTCTCTCTCAGAGGCCAAAAGTCTGCTCTACACATGTGTCTCTTTTGCTGTCTTGCATACAGGGTCATCATTACCAATTTTCTAAGTTCCATATATATGTGTTAGTATACTGTATTGGTGTTTTTCTTTCTGGCTTACTTCACTCTGTATACTCAGCTCCAGTTTCATTCATCTCATTAGAACTGATTCAAATGTATTCTTTTTAATTGCAGAGTAATACTCCATTGTGTATATGTACCACAGCTTTCTTATCCATTCATCTGCTGATGGACATCTAGGTTGTTTCCATGTCCTGCTATTATAAACAGTGCTGCGATGAACATTGGGGTACATGTGTCTCTTTCAATTCTGGTTTCCTCGGTGTGTATGCCCAGCAGTGGGATTGCTGGGTCATAAGGCAGTTCTATTTGCAATTTTTTAAGGAATCTCCACACTGTTCTCCATAGTGGCTGTACTAGTTTGCATTCCCACCAGCAGTGTAAGAGAGTTCCCTTTTCTCCATACCCTCTCCAGCATTTATTGCTTGCAGACTTTTGGATCGCAGCCATTCTGACTGGTGTGAAATGGT
>SJYV01018947.1:20639-31261 GCA_006410875.1 Neotragus pygmaeus
TTGAGCTGCATAAGTTGCTTGTATATCTTTGAGATTAGTTGTTTGTCAGTTGCTTCATTTGCTATTATTTTCTCCCATTCAGAAGGCTGTTTTTCACCTTGCTTATATTTTCCTTTGTTGTGCAGAAGCTTTTAATTTTAATTAGATCCCATTTGTTTATTTTTGCTTTTATTTCCAGTATTCTGGGAGGTGGATCAGAGGATCCTGCTGTGATTTATGTCAGAGAGTGTTTTGCCTATGTTCTCCTCTAGAAGTTTTATAGTTTCTGGTCTTATGTTTAGAAACACTATGTTTTTAAGCAGGATTCATTTATCTTAAGGATACAGTGGTAGCTTATGGAACCAGAGCAGAATCCAGCAGGCCTCAGAAATGCATTGGATCCAGGGCCTGGAGCACTGCCAAGATCCTGTTCTCATCTCTGCTTTTCATTGTGTATCTGCTTGTTTTTTCTTTTTTAATTCATCCCAATTTCCAGTTCCTGGGAAGAGACTGACTGGCCCAGATTGAGTGAGGGACTCACCTTGTCTACAGTCATGCCAGAAGAGGCACAGGCACAGGCACACAGTGGCCATCAGAGCCCTCTGGAGACAGAGGAAGCATTCTCCGGAAAGCAGAGCTCACCAGACCATGAAATAGGTTCTCCGTAGCATGGAGGGTCTGACCCACCTCAAGGGCTATAGGGAGGCTAATATGTGATGCTCAGTGTGCTGAAGTGGAATGGTTGATGTATTAACAGTTTGGCTACAAATAGCAAAATTAAGGCAAGAACAGCCTGAGACCTCATTCAGACCAAGGATTGCTTGCATCCTGATGGCTGTTTCCCCACTAAGGATGAGAGAGAAGGAAGAAAAGCCAACAATGCTGATTAGCAGCCTGTCAAAGGATACACACTCATCAGCTAGAAATAGTTGACTGGTGATCAACTGGAATTCCAATATACAAATGGTGCAGAATATTTATAATCTAATAAATAATGTGCAATGAAACATAACAAGAAACCAGATAGGTCTCTGATTTCATACATACTTGGGAACCTAAATCATTACTCTCTGAAAGGAAGAGGGGAAAAGATTAAGTAACGCTTTTTGTTCTGGAGAAGAGGGTAACATGGAAAATACAAGAACAAATTTTCAATTAAATCAGAATGAGTCAAAACGGTTACCAGCCTGAATTAGCATGGGAAAGGAATCCTCACCACTGTCATGGCACCCTGCTTTTGCTCACATTACCTCTTCTTCATCCAGCTGCTACCCAGGCCTAAAGCCCCTGCTTAGCTCCACCTCCTCTGTAACACGCTCCCTGACTGATCATATCATTTGGCATTTTATTTTTCTGAAACTGTTTGTGGACACTGTGTTCTCCACTGCCCCTCCCAGAACTAAACCTCCTTAGGGTGAAGGCCCATACGATATTCCCCAATTTGTCTTTAAGGGTCTCATACACCTTTCACGAACATTTATTGTGTGACTAGTTGCCACCAGCTGAACTGAAAATGGTCAGAAATCTGCTTGCTGGGCTCAAGTAATCTTAGAATAAACAGAGAAGAGAAACATCCAGGTATAGTCCTTTTAAGATAAAAACTTTATTTTACAATTATATAAAGCAGCTTTACATTAAGCACAAACAATCCATTTACTTTGTATAGAAACAAAATACCTTTCCATCTGCAAAAAATCAAGTTTTGCTGTATATAAAACTAACATGTGCACATTGTGCTTAAACTGCAAAGTCTGTACAGCTTTACAAAGGACTACCCTTCAGAAGGGCATCCAGTAAACACTTTATTGCATATTTAACATATGGTCTATAACCCACATGTACAATGGAGAAACAAGAAAAACAATCACAAGGAGGATGAAAATAGCAGCTTTCAGTGAAACTTTTGCACACCTATAAAGAAAAAGGACTGCCACATCTGAAGAGTTGTGCTTGTGTGTCATTTCTTGTATTTGCTCACGTACACTGGATGGTTTTTGGATGAAGCGTTTATGTACAGTAACTCTGAAAGGGTCAAACTTGACCTTTATCTGGAAACTTTTGGCTGGTTTTTTATAACTGAAGTGGCAATGATTTAATTAAACATCAAAGCTAACTCAAGATAAGTGTAAACAACTAATACCCATAATCTTGGAACAAGGAAAAATTTAAAGAATTAAAAAAAAAAAAAAAAAAAAACCCGGCAAAATACCTTCCCCATTCTCTCTAATCTCAGACTAAACATTTTACATGATTTAAAACCCTAGAAAACTCCCTATGTGTTTAGGAACAAAAATGACGGATGGTCTTGGGCAGTGTTTCCCCACATGTGTCCGTCAGATCATGTGCCTCAGAATTACCTGAATGCCTATTTTAAAAATGCAGACTACCATGCTTCACAGGCAGATTTACTGGATATCTGGGATCTGTATTGCAGTAAGCTCCCAGGTGATTCTGAGGCATTCTAAGGTTTGAGAACCACTGGTTTGTACTGCCAGGGATGCTACAGGTTCAACTCACCCTCTTTGAAAATCCTGGGATCACAGGAAAAATCGAGTTGCTGTTGCAACATGGAAGGCAGTATGAGACCAACAGCAAAGAAATTGCAATGCCATTTCTAGACCAAAATGTCTTTCTATTTTCAGTGAGAAAAGACAGCCACATTGTTAAGGCACTGATATTTGTCACAGAAGCAGTACCATACTGTTTTCACTGATTCCCTCAATCTGAAGTAGCAGTATGCAAACAGAAGGCAGAAATCTGGACTGCTCTAAACAATAACAAATACAATGGAGTAAAAAGGATTTCCAGACTGGAGAAAGTTTATTTTTCAGTGGTGAAAATAAAATTAAAAAAGGAGTCTAGATATTCTTATTGAGACATCTAATGTATGAAGACTACAAAGGTCAACAGCTAGGGAGAAACCTAATACCCCACAACTGTTGTGGCAAAATTGACTTGTGGTCATATAAACTGGGAGTTTCAACTTACTTTTCCTTTCCATAGCCAGTTTCCATGGGCTTCCCTGGTGGCTCAGATGGTAAAGACTCTGCCTGCAATGCAGGAGACCCAGGTTTGGTCCCTGGGTTGGGAAGTTCCCCTGGAGCAAGGGAATGGCTACCCACTCTAGTATTCTTGCCTCGAGAATTCCATGGACAGAGAAGCCTGGCGGGCTACAGTCCATGAGGTCACAAAGAGTTGGACACGACTTAGTGACTAAGAGTTTCATGTCAGCTGTAGGTCTTCGTTGCGGCTGCTGATACAACATAAACTTTGCACAAAGGCATGTATACATTTCCCCATTTCTGAGTGGTGTTGGTAGGCTGAGTCCAGTCAAGATGCAGTGGGCAGGCAGGTGCCCACCTCGCTCTTGATGTGCATTTCATATAGGTCACACACACACTGCACTGCGTGTGTCAGACTCAGTCCTCTGAAAGTACCGGATCTCATATTTCCCATCTGTATAAGTTATTGTACTGATTTAATGTACTGTCATACACTAACACAGACAGCAAAATCAACCTCTGTCAGTTCTGACCTACTGCCCAAGTCCGAGAACAGACACTGCCCAGGGTATGAGGGCTATGATGCCTATTTATGTGAGGTATGTGGGATATAAAACCAAAATAAAGATCTGATTACACATGTACAGCTAATGTAGTAGAATCACTTTTATCCAAGAGCTGAAATAATTTAAAATTAAAGACTGCAAAGAAAAAACACCGATACAGAAAAGTTTGGAAAGCTTACACAAAAACTATGTATTTTGTGTACATCAATAGTTTGGAAAGCTGTAGACCGAGAATGATCTAGGTAGGAAAAAAATCTGCTACAATCCTTATAATATCTGACCTAGTATTTTTCTTTAAAGGGGAAAAGAATCTAGAAAAGGCAGTGGTAGTGGGCTTATTAAAATTTCTACCTCCTCACCAAATTTAGGTTTATAGTAAAATTTCCCAAATGTTCCCAAAATGTCCCCCCAAAATAGACAAAACTCTCAAGTGTAGTCTGAAATGAAATACAAAATCTGAGATAGTGGCAAAAAGAAACCACCACAATGGGGGTAGAGGAGGGGTAAACTGATTATCAAATCTTTACTGATTGTAGATCGTTTCATAAAACATAACATTTTTGTTCTGGTTTGTAATTTCTTGTGCAGTCAACAAGTTTCATTTTAGTTGTGCTTACATTATATAACTGTGAAGCCTGAACACTGGTTGTGTTTTTAATTTACACACTTCAAGCAAACCATAAATTCAAAATATTCTCCATATATAACAATTTGAACAAATGCAACAAATGCTCATCCACCCCTAAGAAATTAATTTATAGAAAAGAAAGATCATTTTTAAAGTTGCACACAGTCCACTATTCAGGCTACAAGTACATATTTACTGTATTTTAGCACATTATTTTTTAAAGTCTGCTTTCAACATAAACATAAATAACCACATTTTAAAAGAGCCCCATACTAAGTTTTCAGATAAGTGCTGGACAGCTGGCCATTAAGAGCTACTTACCATTGTCTTTCCCAAATTGAGAGAATTGGACTACCTGTGGAACTGAACAGGGTGATAAGCAAGGCCTAGTTAAATATCTTCATTCAGCCCACTGACTAAACACTTTTCTGCTCTAAATGCCACTGACATTCTAGACACTAAACCCATGGAATGCAATTATCTCAGAAGACTGGTTTTAAGGATCATTTATCACTTTGATGTAATCCACAAAAACCTAGTATACACCCTTTTAAAATGAGCCTATGCTCTGCTGACATGGAGCCTCTAGTTTCTGTGTACAGCAGAGGCTGACGTAGGATTTTGGTTCTGAGCTCTAGTTGTGCTTTGCCCGGCTGCCTTTAAGGTAGCTCTTCCACCTCTTGACAAATTCTTTGAAGATTGGGGACTCATCAATGGTGCTAAGCAGCTGCAGTTGATTGATGTGGGTGGTGTGATAGTCCCAGCGGGCCAGGTTGGGGGCAATGCCAAGCATGAAGTGCCGGAGGTCGTAGATGGTTCCTGAGCCAGTGTCGTACAAGGGGAGCATGGCTTTAAGGGATTCCATGCCACGCTCATACAAGGACCTCGCTTCTTTCCCGAGTTTTTCCCCTGCAGTTTCTTTTAAGTCATACAGCCCAATTAAAGAATACATAAAGCCATTTAAAACAAAAGAGCTAGGTGTAGTTGGATATTCTTCATACCAGTCATGTTTATTCATAAACACAGCCTTGACTCCATGCTGCTCTGACAGAAACTTGTAAGGGGCTGTTGCCCTTAAAGCTGAACTGAGGAATATATGGTCTTTTGTTAAGAGATAGGCCCTGACTAATGTAGAAATGGCTTGCCCCTGGGCCATGGCGGAGTACCACCCTGGCTCTAAAGACTTGAAGCCTTCCCCTAACTTGCGGGTCACCATAATTGGCCAGCCACCTTTCTCATCCTGGTTCCTCACCAGCCAGTCACTGGCAGCGAAGAAGGCAGCCATGTGGGCTGTGGTAGAGATGGTAATGTTGTCAAGGAAGCCCTTCCCTTTTGCAATCAGCCTAACCACCTTCTTGGGCATTATTCTTGTTGGCTTGACAGCTTTTGTGTTGGAAAGACCCACTCCTTTCCTGAGGTCAGTGACCAGGTCCCTGGTAACCGTGCTCCATGATGTTCTGGGCCCGATGCCATAGTATATGTCTCTTTCTTTAAAAGCAATTAGCTGGGTATTTGAGACATAATGTACAGTGAAGAGCTGATTCTTTTCTGTTGTCTCCAGAACCACAGACACACTTCCATTTGTTAAGAACTTGAGGTCAAATGAAATAATAAAATCTTTTGTGTTCCCCAGTTGCAAGGATACACCTTCACTAGTTTCTGTAGGGGAAAAATATACCAAAAAATACTGGTTAGAATAGAAGGTCTCTCTCTGTATTTAAAAGTTACTTGCAATTCATCCTTGATAACCACTGACCATACAAAATTAATACATCAATATTTTATATGTTGGATTATTATTTTTTTAATTTTAATTTTTACTAAGTTAACCATAAACAAATGGCAGAATTGTTGAGTCCATGATGGCTTGTGAGCATCAGAACAAAGCTCTTTTACCTTTTGGCCTGTCTAGTTTACATTAGCGGGGTTAATGGCCTCAGCAGATAGCTAAGGTACTGTGGTCAAACTGCCTTTTCTAGATCAAAATTGGTTGATCAATAATCAATGACTGTCTAATATACCTATTCTACAAAAAAGAAAAAAAAATAGCCAGAAGCTGGTTCAACACATAGTAGTATAAGAAAGAGGGCTAGAAGAAAAGAATGGTTAGACATGAATTGATGGAACAGACAATTATGGAAGTTGTATGGAGAATGAGAACATCTTAGACTTAAACATCAAATGATGCTTTGAGTGACTTTTTGAAAACCAATTTCAAAAAAATTTTTTTCGCTATGCTGCATGCTTGTGGGATTGCAGTTCCCCCATCACCAACTGAACCCAGCCCCTCACAGTAAAAGCATGGAGTCCTAAACACTGGACTGCCAGGGGATTCCCTAAAAATTTTATTTAATTAATATTTGGTAAGCATTTACTGTGCTCCAAGTGCTTTACACATTAATTCATTTAGCCATTCTAACAATCACAGGAGTAGTGCTATTATTACTCTTTATGGATGGTGAACAGAGACAGAAAAGTTAAGAACTTGCCTAAGGTACAAAGAGTTGAACCCAGGTTGTTTAGTCTGGCTCTATAAAGTACATGCTCTTAATCACCTGTCGTTGTTGGAAATGATAGGTTTGTTTTCAGACTTTCACTGGAATTGTGAATAAAACATCTGGAAATTAAGCAATGGGCTCCTGTAGTCAACAAAAAGTGAGGAATACTGGGGGAGATGGAGAGGAAAGCATAGATTTTGGAGTTAAACAAACCTAGTTTGAATTCCTAACTCTACCACTTAACTAGCTTTGAGATGTTCAACAAGATACATCTTTGAGCCTCGGTTTCTTCATGTGTTAAGTAGAGATAATATTACTTTGCAAGGAAACTGTGAAGATTAAAAAGAAAAAAGATAGTGGCTTGGAACATAGTAAAGAACGATGATGATAATTCTGAAGCCAAAGGGTTCAGAGACTGAAAAAATGGTAAGAGCTGTTCTATTTGGCAAATAGTCAAACAGGAAATTTCTCTTGCATATTTAGAGCAGTAAAAGAAACTGAGCATGTTATAACCAAACAGTAGCAGCAGCAGGAAGAAGAAACTGAACAACAAAACGTTTCTCCTTCTCCCTGCTGCTGCTACTGTCTGGTTATAACATGCTCAGTTTCTTTTACTGCTCTAAATAGAACAGAATTCAAGAGATGGTTCTAAAAAGCTTCTCAGCCCTTGAGGAGATCAAGATGAGGGCTGCTGTGTTCCACCCTAATCCAGACTTCACTATTCATCAGTGTAAAAATAACCCCTCTAGATGCACCCAAAATCAAAAGTCCTTTTTAGCTTAAGCATTTCCTGCTACAAGCCATAAGCTAAATATTCTTAAACATCTCCATGTACTTTCTCACCCAGCCAAACTTGTTGTTTTACAATAGGCAAAGATGCTCTGTGTACTAGAATATCACAGAATGCCACAGGATAAAAGAAGTTTTAGTCACAGAATAAAAAACTAAAGGTCACTCATTATTTGCACTGCATTAAACACTCATAAATCCATTACTTAAGGCCATCTAGAAGGAGTAGATTTGTATTGTGGCTTTCAAGGTCTGTGAATTACACAGCCATCAATAAAGGACAAGGAGAGAATACAGAAAAGGTCTTCTAACCTTTTCTCTCTTTTTATTTACCAACTGGCAAGGCTGGTGGGAGGAAGGATGAGTTCTGCTCTTGAAAACATTTCTCCACAGAAAACTAAGCCTGAGGTGCTGACTAAAATTATTCCATTGTCTTTTTAACTAATGAACTCATTAATTCTCATGGATATTGATTAGTAAAGAGAAATACATTACATCCCAATTAATGAGACTGTCTTAGTAAAAGGGGAAATGTTGCATAAAGTTAATTTGATTTTATAGAAGATTTTATTAATGAAATGGCTTTATATGAAGTTTGAAACAATCTAGCACATTAACAAAATTCCATACAGGAAGCAGGCCTGGCTGGTATTAGCTTGAACAAATAAAAAGCTATTGGTAAAAAATAGGCAAAGGAAAGGATGGCTCTCTCTAGAAAGAAAAATTTCTACTCTAATGCAAAATAGTCTGAAAATTAAAGGATGAAGACTGTGCTGAAATAGTGAACTGAGGAACTCCATTCCTGTGGGATACAGATCTCTGGAAGGAGAAAGCCAGGTTCTTATGGCTGGGCTCTTCACACAGGAAATATTCCTTAACCTTGAACTTTTAAGCTGATCCTTTTTGAGATTTCATTTGGGTGACACTGTTTGTTTCTTTACATATGTAATATCAAGGCATCTGCTAATGTGATTTTTACAACCATAAAAACCATTTTAAGGGAGTATCAGGTGCCATAGATCAACATAAAATTAGCAAACACACATGAAGCAGGACTTACCTGGAGCAATGAACTGTTTAACATTGGTGAATCTTGACTTGTCAGCCACACTAGCCATAAAGCAGCCCTTGGGCACAGTCCAGTCACTGGGCTTGCTGTTTTTGTCCCTGTCTTCTGCTGTTTCGTATACCTCTATATGAGGGGGTTTCTCAGTTAGATTCTTGCTGTAGTGACTTAACCCATACTGTGCAATCTGGATTGGGTAGAAATAGCCTTGAGGTCCCCACTGTGTAGATAAAGGTACACCTATAAAATAGAGAAACAAAATAAATAACTATCTCCAGACATTCATAATCCTATTCTGAATACCCCTTTTCACTGTTTAACCTCACAGAGTTATCCAGCAACGTTAAAGCTTCCTTATTACA
Source organism: Neotragus pygmaeus (assembly GCA_006410875.1). Taxonomy (NCBI): domain Eukaryota; kingdom Metazoa; phylum Chordata; class Mammalia; order Artiodactyla; family Bovidae; genus Neotragus; species Neotragus pygmaeus. Next base: position 29,530 of record SJYV01018947.1, read on the forward strand.
CTGTTTTCTTAATTACTAAAAATAGTACCAAATTAACCAGAAATGAAAACCAAAATTAAATTTTTATTCATTCNTCTGAATACCACTTTTCACTGTTTTACCTCACAGGGTTATCCAGCAACGTTAAAGCTTCCTTATTACACTGTTTTCTTAATTACTAAAAATAGTACCAAATTAACCAGAAATGAAAACCAAAATTAAATTTTTATTCATTCTCACTCATTATTTGTTGACAGATAACAATGCATGCATTGTTGTAACTTATCTTTTAAGGACTGATTTTTAATGAGTGCTACCCTTGCTCATAGCTATAGATGTCATTTTTCATAATTCTATTTCATCATTCAAGTTCTATACAATTTAAACACATATATTGATAGTTAACATTACCTGTTTTATTCTAGAGTATTTTCTTAACATCTGTACTTAACAGTCAAGTTAATTATATTCATCTTTCCCTCCAATATCAAGATTTGGTCTAGCAACTATATCATCAGATGGTTAAAGTATTTGCTTAAGAAGCCAGCTATGACTAGGCAAAGTATAAACAATTTGCAATTCTTTCTCATATTCCTCATGTCAAAATGTAATTCCTGAGAATAAGGAGTACTTAAAAAAAATGAATTACGGTTGTGTATTTAACCATGGATTAAAAAAAAACACACACATTTATTTTTCTTTATTTGGCTGTCCCAGGTCTTAGTTGCAGCATGTGGAATCTAGTTCCCCTACCAGGGATTGAACCCAGGCCCCCTGCATTGGAAGTGCAGAGTCTTAACCACTGGACCACAAGGGAAGTCCCTTAACCATAGATTTTTGATGAATTCATTAATGGATCACCTCTTGTAAAGCTGTAAGTAAAACTTTCAAATGTTTGGTATGAGTGTTTACTTTAGTAATTGCTTACATGGGAAATACAGTAATATCACACTGTACGGAATATTTTATTATTGCATCATGGTATATGTGTTGAGATAAATTCCTATTTGGAGTCCTAAAACAAGTTAACAAGCAACAGGGGGGCACAGCAGAAACCAGGAACTTATAAAACCATATGCGTTTTGGTGTAGTTTCAAAATAGTTTAAGGAACTGGGGACCATATGGGGTAAGAAACCTAGGCTGCAGATAAGCCTTTTAACGTCAGTCTTCTTTCTCCAAGGGTAGATTTCTTTTTTCAAAAGATCTTCACTGAGTAAAAGAAAGGCTTATACTATCTTATTATATGTGTAATAACTATGATAATATGCAATTGGCCTAAGAAGTGATAGACCAATCAATGGAACAGAATAGTAGGCCAGAAACATACTCTAGTTTTAAAATATTTTAGTATAATGATAAAGATTGTATCATTGATCAGCAGGGGAAAGAAGATTCAATAAATGTTAGGGGGAAAAACTAAAATTAGACCTTGGCTTTGTACCATTTGCCAAAATATAAATCAGCTTACAGGGACTAAAATATTAAATGTAAAAATACAAAACCATAAAACTATTAGAGAAAATAAAGATGAATAGCTGATTATGGCATAGCAAATGATTTTCTAAGCATAAAAGTAGTAATTAAAAAAATTCCTTAGTAAATAGAACTAAAAATTTCTAAAACTAACAAATCATAAGTAAAATGAAAAGACAGTCAAATTAAAGAAAATATCTTTAACAAATATAACAAAGTGCTATTATCCTTGCTATATATATATAAAAGGTCTCACAATATAGTTTTCCAAAAAGCAAC
>SJYV01018951.1:0-10873 GCA_006410875.1 Neotragus pygmaeus
TTGGGAGCGGGAGGAGAAGGGGACAACAGAGGATGGGATGGCTGGATGGCATCACCGACTCAATGGACATGAGTTTGAATAAACTCTGAGAATTGGTGATGGACAGGGAGGCCTGGCATGCTGTGATTCATGGGGTCTCAAAGAGTTGGACACGACTGAGTGACTGAATTGAGCTGAACTGAACTGAATGGTCTAGTGGTTTTCCCTACTTTCTTCAATTTAAGTCTGAATTTTGCAATAAACACAGTTCATGATCTGAGCCACAGTCAGCTCCGGGTGTTATTTTTGCTGACTGTATAAATCTTCTCCCTGTATAGTACGGGACCATGCTCGGCAAATCTTTAATTCAATTATCTGTTGAAGTTGGGCCTGTTTTCTCTCTCTATAGTTTTGGCCTAAGGCCAAACTATGGTAAGGATGATGGTGACCTCCTTCAGAAGGACTTAGGGCGGCATATCCCAGCATGCCCCAGGGCTCCCAGGACTGTTGTATTTGGTGCCACTGACCCTGGGGCAGGCCACCTACTGTCGACCTTCACCTCCACCCAAGACTTCTAGAGACTCACAGGCAAGTCTGGCTTAGTCTCTTGTGGGGTTACTGCTCCTTTCTCCTGGGTCCTGGTGTATACCAAGTTGCTTCCTGATCAGGCATTAAAACCCTCTCCCTTCAAGTGTATTTAATAAGGCTCACATCCTATGGGCTGCATAGCTTCAACTTTCATTTACTTCACTATCTAAAGTTTCCTTCTTTTCTTCTGACTCCTGGCAATTACTCTTTCTTATTTGTATGTGTATTAAAGAAAACTTTGATGAGAATTCTCAGCTTAAGTCTTCCACTGAGTGACTCCAAGCCCATGGGTAACTTAGGCAACTAATCCCAAATTTATTTGAAACCAGACTTCCCTGTATCAGAGACATGAAAAGAAAGAATTTACATTCTGCCTCTTGGCCAAATTCTTTTTGTTATATAAGTTCTTTCAATTTCTGCTTAGAGAAACCTGCTGATCTTACACCTGAGTGCAATAGTGTGGCTCTCCCTTCCAGACAAGTAGTAAGTCTAGCTTTCTTTCAGAACATCTTTACTGGTCTTTTTTTCCTCACTCCCCAACACATATCTATTTTTAATTTAAAAATATGTGTAGGATCTAGTCTTTGTGCATATTTGGAGCAGAATTTGGGGTGGAGTTGGCCTACCCACTTGTTAAGCCTTCCATCAGGTCTAGAAGTCTGGGTAACTTCTGCCATGTTGACCCACATTGTGAGGCCCTCAAAGTCAGGGGAANAAAATATGTGTAGGATCTAGTCTTTGTGCATATTTGGAGCAGAATTTGGGGTGGAGTTGGCCTACCCACTTGTTAAGCCTTCCATCAGGTCTAGAAGTCTGGGTAACTTCTGCCATGTTGACCCACATTGTGAGGCCCTCAAAGTCAGGGGAATGTAAACACAAGTAACTGAACAACGAGGGAGCAGCAAAAGCATTTTTTCCTGGGATATAGAAAGGCTCTCAGCTGCTCTGGCCAAGGACAAACCTTGCCCTTCAACCCAGAGTCTCAGATGCAGGAGGCCACTTTCTGTGTAGTCAGGAATTTGTGTTCTCACCATCAGCAGCCATATGGTTTTGGAAACATTCGTCAGCTACAGAACTCGCTGATCTGGAAAAACAGACTTTTCATCAGACAGCCCAAAATATTTATATGGGAAAAGACTTTCTTTGTGTGCAAGCTGCTGACAAGCATTTTTGTTTGAATATATACCAGGCAGAGGCTTCCCTGGGGGCTCAGTGGTAAAGAATCTGCCTGCCAATGCAGAAGACACAGGTTTGATCCCTGGCCTGAGAAGATCCCACACGCCATGGGTTAATTAAACTTGTGTGTCACAACTATTGAGCCTGTATCCTAGAGCCCGCAAGCCACAACTACTGAAGCCTGCACACTCTAGAGCCTGTACTCTGAAGCAAGAGAAGCCACCACAATGAGGAGTGTGAGCACCGCAACTAGAGAGCTGCCCTCACTTGCCACAGCTAGAGAAAAGCCTGCTCAGAAGTGAAGAACCACCCAGCACAGCCAAAAATAAATAAATAAAATAATGAAAAAAATACCAGGTGAAAAAATAGAATGTATCAAGGTATATTTCAGTGGATAAAGGTTGGCTGCTCAAAGTGTCACTTGAAAGAAAAGTCACCCTCAGTGACTGAGAGATGGGTGCTGCAGCCCAGGAAGAGGGCAGCAACAGTGACTCCTGCATAACTCTATTTCAAAGCCTATTCCATGCAGTCTTTCTCCCCACCCCCAGGTAACTCAGCAGATTCTTTAGACCATAATGCAGTTGATATCTCCATTTGACTCTTAGTCTTGAAACAGGCTCTATGAAATATGCACTGAGGCAGAGCAAGTTTCTCTACCCAGGTTGTGCCACTACACTGGGCCTGATGTCTAGCACCCTTTTTTTTGGAATCTGGTGTTTTCATTACAGTGATAATGCAACATAGCACACACATATATTTTCCTATTCCTCAGGCTAAGAAACCACGTAAACTAAAATCTTATGCATCTCCAACATTTGTGGGTTCCTATGCTGTACTGTGCTTAGTTACTCAATCATGTCTGACTCTTTGCAACCCCATGGACTGTAGCCTGCCAGGCTCCTCTGTCCATGGAATTCTCCAGGCAAGAATACTGGAGTGGGTAGCCTTTCCCTTCTCCAGGGGATCTTCCCAACCCAGGGATCAAACCCAGGTCTCCTGCATTGCAGGCAGATTATTTACCATCTGAGCTACCAAGGAAGCCAAAGAATACTGGAGTGGGTAGCTTATCCCTTCTCCAGGGACTCTTCTCAACTCAGGAATTGAACCAGAGTCTCCTGCATTACAGGTAGATTCTTTACCAACTGAGGTACCAGAGGAGCCCCATGGGTTTCTATAAAGGAGCACACATGGAGGCCTACCTACATACTGTATGTCAAAATATTTAGAAGGTATGAATCAAATGGACAAACTGTTAAATAAATTGTATCTCTCTTCATTGCTATATACATCTTTATAACATCTTGGGAGGCCAATTGTGAGTTTTATTTTTTGAGTTTCTTGAGGTTCCATGCTGAAGTGAGATAGTGGTGAAGAGTAAGCCACCAGCCTGTGTCTCCCCTTCCCTCTTCGTCCCATCCCTTGTTCTAGACTGTTCTGTGAAGGACCTTGTGCACAAGTGTGTGAATCTACTTAGGCTGCTGTAAAAAAATACCACAGGCTGGGTGGATTCAGTAACAGAAATTAATTTTCTCACAGTTCTGGAGGTTGGAAGTCCAGGATCAAGGTGCCAGCTAATTTGGTTCTTGGTGAGTTTCCTTCTTGTCTTACAGGTTCTACCAGTTGTTGCATCCTCATGTGGCATTTTCCCTGTGGCATGTGGAGAGAGGGTGCTCTCTCATCTCTTCCTCTTCTAAGGACATCAGACCTGCTGGATTAAGGTCCTACCCTTATGGCCTCACTTAATGTGTACTACCTCCTTCTTTGGCCCTTCTTCAAATGCAGTTACATCGAGGGTTAGGGTTTTAACATATGAATCTGGGGGAACACAACTCAGGACATAACAGCAAGCTTGCTGATATTGCAGCCTGGATATTTAAGTTCTATCTACAAAGCCTGCCAACCATCATTATGGGTCACCCATCCCGGCCCTGACTGCTAATATCAAAATATGATCTACATGGATTTTTGAGGTCTCTGAACTTGACCTAGATCAGCGCTATCCAAGGCAGTGATGGAAATATTTTCTATTTGGGCTGTCCAATATGGTAGCCACTAACCATTTGTGGCTACTGAGTACTCAAAACGAGGTTAGTGAGACTGATGAAATGGACTCTAAATTTTATTTAATTTTAATTGATTTAAATAGAAAAAAAAACCCACATTTAGATAGTGGCTAACATATTCATTGCGGGCTTAGAAGTTGGGGAGCAGGTTTTATGCAAGCATTGTTATTGGCACATCTCTCTACCAAGAGGGGTGATCTATGTTCCCCCTAGGTGAGGGATTGTGACTACCTGCACAAAGGGGATATGGTAGAAGTGATAATTTGTGACTTCCAAAGCTGGATCATGAAAAGAACACAGCTTCTGGCCACTTCATGCTCTCTCTGTCTCATACACACATAAGCAAACACACACGCTTTCAGAATTTGTGTAAATAAGCAAAAGCCACCCACATTAAAACAAGAAAAATCTATTTAATTCAGTGTTTGTGTAGAAAGGGAGTCAGCCATGATCATGTCTTTTGGCAGAGATCCAAAAGCAGCAGACTAGGGGCATAGCTCTAGGTAAAGGGAAAGCCTCAGGTGTGCCTAATTAGAAGTGTCTGGCCTGGGGAAGCTGCAAGCTGGCTGAATGGAAGTAGGGCATTTTGTGTGATTGGTTGCTGCTGCTGCTGCTAAGTCGCGTCAGTCGTGTCCGACTCTGTGCGACCCAGACACATAGATGGCAGCCCACCAGGCTCCCCCGTACCTGGGATTCTCCAGGCAAGAACACTGGCGTGGGTTGCCATTTCCTTCTCCAAGGCATGAAAGTGAAAAGTGAAAGTGAAGTCGCTCAGTCGTGTCCAACTCTTAGCGACCCCGTGGACTGCAGCTACCTACCAGCTTCCTCCGTCCATGGGATTTTCCAGGCAAGAGTACTGGAGTGGGTTGCCATTGGCTTCTCTGGTGTGATTGAGGGAGGCAGATTTTGCTTTCTTTGGTTAGTTTTAAATTGGAAATGGAAGCAAAAATTAGGGAAGCTATCAGTAATAGATTAAGTCCTGGCCATTTGGGGCTTATTGATATAGAAGTTGTTGTTGGTTTCACTGATGGGGCACACTGTGGTTCTGGGTTCTATTTTCATGTATGATCTAGCCATTGTCCATTTGTATGTTTGGCCTCAGAACCTAGCCACTGTCTTGTAAGGGAGCTTCCCATGTGAGGATGACCCAAAGTCTTTTGACAGCAGCCAAAATCAAATTTCCAGTTCTGTAAGTGAACACCTTGAAAGCATTAATATATCCTCCAAAGACAAGCCTTCAAATGACTATAGGCCCAGCTGACTTCTGACTACAACCTCCCATGAGAGGCCCTGAACCAGAGTCACCTGGCTAAGAGTGCTTGGGCTTAGTTGCTCAGTAGGGTCCGATTCTTTGCAACCTCATGGACTGTAACCTGCCAGGCTCCTCTGTCCATGGGGATTCTCCAGGTAAGAATAATGAAGTGTGTTGCATGCCCTCCTCCAAGGGATTTTTCCCAACTCAGGGACTGAACCCAGGTCTCCTGCATTGCTGATTGCAGATTCAGCAATCTGAAGGCTGCATTGCTTATTGCAGTTTCAGCAATCTAAAGGTTGATTCTTTATCATCTGAGCCACCAGAGAAGCCTCTTTCCTAGCTAAGCTACTTCTTGATTCACAATCTGCAGAAACCATGGTAGATGTAAATGATGATTGTCATTTTAACTCACTAAGTTTCGCAATTTTTTATGCAACCTTAGATAACTAATAAAGGACAGCAGTGCAGCAGGAAAGGGGCCATCTCAGAACCCTCAAAGCTGTGGGGCCTAGGAGAGGGGCATCTTTCATCTGGATATAAGGGCAGTATTGGTGAAAGGATATGGATTTAGTTTCAGTCAGTATCTAAGTGTTTCCTAGGGAAGGATGGGTTTATTTATATAAAAGGGGAACTTGAAGGACTGGTTAGGGTGCTTGAGACCAGGAAAAGTTTTTACAAGAGCTTTCATCTGGAGTACAAAAAATACACTAAAATGTGATGGTATCATTTATTTTCTTGCTGTGTAAATACAAAAAACTGTACACATTTTGAAATAGTCACAGTGGAAGGAGAGCTGCTTATACTGATGATGCTGTCTATCACTTTTCAAAAATGCCTGTGAAATCTCTTTCAGAATTGCTACAAGGCTTGATTATGAGCTTCCCAAGAAACCAGGCTCATCACTCAAACTGTGACTTGGTTTGTGACCCCAGACAGCAGTTCTCAGCTTGATCACCCAACCAACTTTGCAGATGTAGCTCTGAATGGTTTAGAACTGTTTCTAAATCTCACATCTCCCCCCTCTGAGGACACTTATTGTCAGAGTTATCTTTCTAAAACACATCTTGGATCATGTGCTTCAGTGGGTCTTGGTTGTGTAGAGAAGTAAGCCTCAGCTTTTTCAGCCAGATTTTCAAAAGTTTCTACAATATGCACTCCCCACCCAGCCTTTCAGTTCTGTTATCCAAGAACAGAGAATGCCCTCTTTCCTTATTGGTGATGGATACCATTTACTAAGCCCTTATCGTGTGCCTAACACTGGGGTAAGAGCCTTACAGAATACTTGCATTTTTATCTTTATACAATTTTATAAGGTAAATGTTATCTTTTTATAGTATACATAATAATAAAGCAGTGACCACTAATGTTGTGTACAATGCCTACTGTGTACAGAGCCACTGTACAATGGAAATAGAGTGTAATCCATATGTGTATCTTAAATTAAAAAAAAATTTAATATAAATTTATTTATTTTAATTGGAGGTTAATTACTTTACAATATTGTATTGGTTTTGCCATACATCAACATGAATCTGCCATGTTGAACATGGGGAACAGGTATACACATGTTCCCCATCCTGAACCCCCCTCCCACCTCCCTCCCTGTACTATCCCTCTGGGTCATCACAGTGCACCATCCCCAAGCATCCAGTATCATGCATCAAACCTGGACTGGTGATTCATTTCATATATGATATTATACTTACATGTTTCAATGCCAATCTCCTAAATCATCCCACCTTCTCCCTCTTCCACAGAGTCCAAAAGACTGTTCTATATATCTGTGTCTCTTTTGCTGTCTCGCAAATAGAGTATTGTAAAGTAAAAAACAAAAATAAAAAATGGTGAGATTTATCTTAATAATTTTTTATTTTGAGTGTATAATCAGTATAAAAACTTACTAATATACTTCATTTTTTAGTATTGTCTTGGAAATCCACCATGTATTTTATATCTACAACACATTTCAATTTGGACCTAACTTTTCACTGCAAATATTTGATCAGTATTTAGATTTCATAAAAAATAAACTGGAAAATTAGAATAACAAACTCAAGTTGATCTAAATTTGCTTAAAAGGAGTTTAATGCTTGAATTAGTATCAAAAATTATTTCTTTTTCTATTCTCATTCACTTTGACAGACTACTTCAATTTAAACATTATAATTTCAACCAATTAAAATGAAATAAAATTTAAAACTTATTTTTTCATTTGCGCTAGCCACATACCAAGTGTTCAGTGATCACATGTGGCCAGTGACTGCCATATTAGGCAGTACAAGTCAAGTACTTTACTTTCAGCATGAATGTATGGGATAGGTGCTGTCATTATTCTCATTTTACAGGTAAAGAAACAGGCACAGAGGCAGGAAGTTGTACTAGTACACAGCTAACAAGCTGAAGCTCAGAATGGTATTTAGCTAATAAAAGTTGGAGCCAGGATTTGAACTCAGAGTTAGGTCCAAAGCTTAAGTTTTCATCCATGCACTAGTTTCCTCGTACCCATCTGAATTCAGAGTTCCAGAGAATAGCAAGAAGAGATAAGAAAGTCTTCTTAAGTGAGCAATGCAAAGAAATAGAGGAAAACAATAGAATGGAAAAGACTAGAGATATTTTCAAGACAATTAGAGATATCAAGGGAACATTTCATGCAAAGATGGGCATCATAAAGGACAGAAGCAGTATGGACATAATGGAAGCAAAAGATATTAAGAAGTGACAAGAAAACACAGAAGAAATATACAAAAAAGATCTTAATGACCCAGATAACCACGATGGTGTGATCACTCACCTAGAGGCAGACATCCTGGAATGCAAAGTCAAATGGGCCTTGGGAAGCATCACTACTAACAAAGCCAGTGGAGCTGATGGAATACCAGCTGAACTATTTCAAATCCTAAAAGATGATGCTGTTGAAGTGCTTCACTCAAATTCCANCAAAAAAGATCTTAATGACCCAGATAACCACGATGGTGTGATCACTCACCTAGAGGCAGACATCCTGGAGTGCAAAGTCAAATGGGCCTTGGGAAGCATCACTACTAACAAAGCCAGTGGAGCTGATGGAGTACCAGCTGAACTATTTCAAATCCTAAAAGATGATGCTGTTGAAGTGCTTCACTCAAATTCCAGCAAGTTTGGGAAACTCAGCAGTGGCCACAGGACTGGAAAAGGTCAATTTTCATTGCCCTTCCCAAAGAAGGGCAATGCCAGAGAATGTCCAGACTACCACACAACTGCACTCATTTCACATGCTAGCAAAGTAATGCTCAAAATCCTTCAAGCTAGGCTTCAATAGTATGTGAACCAAGAACTTTCAGATATACAAACTGGGTTTAAGAAAGGCAATGGAACCATATGCCAACATCGATTGGATCACAGAAAAAGCAAGAGAATTCCAGAAAAACATCTACTTCTGCTTCCCTTATTATGCTAAAGCCTTTGACTGAGTGGATCACAAAAAAATTGTGGAAAATTCTTAAAGAGATGGGAAAACTGGACCACCTTGCCTGTCTCCTGAGAAACCTGTGTACAGGTCAAGAAATGACAGTTAGAACTGGACATGGAACAATGGGCTGGTTCAAAATTGGGATAGGAGTGTATCAAGGTTGTATATTGTCACCCTGCTTATTTAACTTATATGAAGACCACATCATGCAGAATTCTGGGTTGGATGACTCACAAACTGGAATCAAGATTGCTGGGAGAAATATCAACAACCTCAGATATGCAGATGATATCACTTTAATGGCAGAAAATGAAGAGGAACTAAAGAGCCTCTTGATGAAGGTGAAAGAGAAGAGTGAAAAAACTGGCTTAAAACTCAACATTTACAATGCTAAGATTATGGCACCCTGCCCCATTATTTCATGGCAAATAGATGGGGAAACAATGCAAACAGTGATAGAATTTTCTTGGGCTCCAGAATTACTGTGGATAGTGAGACTGCAGCCATGAAATTAAAAGACACTCGCTCCTTGGAAGACACTTGCTCCTTAGGGCTTCCCTGGTGGCTCAGATAGTAAGCAATCCACCTGTTAGTGCAGGAGACAGGTTCAATCCCTGGGGTGGGAAAATTCCCTGGAGAAGGGAACGGCTACTCACTCCAGTATTTTTGACTGGAGAATTCCAAGGACAGAGGAGCCTGGTGGGCTATAGTCCATGGGATCACAAAGAGTTGGACACTACTGAGTGACTAACACACTTAAGTGCTCCTTGGAAGAAAAGCTTTGACAAACCTAGACAGCATATTAAAAAGCAAAGACACCACTTTGCCAACAAATGTCCTCATAGTCAAGGCTATGGTTTTTCCAGTAGTCATGTACAAACGTGAGGGTTGGACCATAAAGAAGGCCAAATACCAAGAACTGATGCTTTCAAACTGGGGTGCTGGAAAAGACTCTTGAGAGTCCCTTGGACTGCAAAGAGATCATACCAGTCAAACATAAATGAAATCAACCCTGAATATTCATTGGAAGGACTGACGCTGAAGTGGAAGCTCCAAAACTTAGGTCCCCTGATGTGAAGTGTAAACTCATTGGAAAGGATCCTGCTGCTGGGAAAGACTGAGGGCAGGAGGAGAAGAGGGTGACAGAAGATGAGATGGTTGGCTGGCATCATCAACTGAATGAACATGAATGTGAGCAAACTCTTGGAGATAGTGAAAGACAGGAAAATCTGGCATGCTTCAGTTCATTGGGTTGCAAAGGGTTGGACACAACTGAGCAATTGAACAATATCAACATTTTCCTAAAATTCTTTGTGTTTTATTTCTGTGTGTGTGTGTTGTTTTTTTTTTTTTTTTTTAATATCTGACTCTTCCCTCTGTCTGCAGTATCTTGCAAGTGTCATTCATTCACTCAGACAGTCATTCAGTCAATCATATTTTCAGCTATTTTTCAAATGTCTCTGATGTAGAGCAGAGTAGTGCTCAAGAGAGATGTGGCATGCTCTCCCAAAGCTTTAGAGTTCTCCAGCTTTGATCTTAGGACCTTGTAACACTCTAAAAGTTGAAGACTGCAAAAGGCTTTTGATTATGTGGGTTGCAGTTGTTGGTATCTATTATATTAGAGATTAAAACTAGGAAAATTTTTAAGTATTAATTCATTTGAATATAGCACAATGAACCCATTATATATAAGCATAAATAATATACACCTATGAAAAGATAACTACATTTTTCCAAAACAACAAATTTAATGAGTGACATTTGTTAATAATTTTATTAGTCTCTTTAATTTATAATATTTTATAATCTGGATTTTCACATCTGCTTCTTTAATTTGATGTGATATGTTATTTTGGTTGAGGTATATACAGAATATCTGGCATCACCCAGATAAGTAATTGGAAAAGAGAGAAGTATCTTAAAAGTGTTTTCAGCTCTGGAGCGGGATGGCTGCGGAGCTGGCCGGAGTTGGCCCTAGCCTCACAGATCCCGCTCTCTGGCCTGAAACATGGCCCGGGGTCCTGGCCCTTTAACCCGGCCTCGTCCCGACACTGTCGCCATGCCCAAGAGAGGGAAGCGACTCAAATTCCGGGCCCAAGNTGGAGCTGGCCGGAGTTGGCCCTAGCCTCACAGATCCCGCTCTCTGGCCTGAAACATGGCCCGGGGTCCTGGCCCTTTAACCCGGCCTCGTCCCGACACTGTCGCCATGCCCAAGAGAGGGAAGCGACTCAAATTCCGGGCCCAAGACGCCTGCTCAGGAAGAGTGACCGTGGCGAATTATGCCAACTCGGATCTGGCCGTCGTGAGGTCTGGAAGGGTCAAGAAAGCTGTCGCCAATGCTGTTCAGCAGGAAGTAAAATCTCT
>SJYV01018952.1:0-10774 GCA_006410875.1 Neotragus pygmaeus
GCACGTGGTCAGTATATGAACCGGGGGTCACAGTGCCCAGTCCCTGGCACGTGGTCAGTATATGAACCCAAGGGTCATGGTGCCCAGTCCATGGCACATGGTCAGTATATGATCTGGGGGGCACAGCGCCCAGTCCCCGGCACGTGGTCAGTGTATGAACCCCGGGGTCACAGTGCCCAGCCCACAACACGTGGTCAGTATATGAACCCGGGGAGCATGGCGCCCAGTCCCCGGCACGTGGTCATGGAAATGTCATAATTCAAGCAGTGTAAATGCCAGAGGAGGGGGTCTAGGGGAGACACCGAGGGTATTTCAAGTCCCACCTGCCTCATGTGATCCCGTAGGAGAAGCCTGGACTCACCGGGCTGATCCTGGCCGGGGCAGGGAGCTGTCCTGGGCGGTTTCCAAGTGGACAGCAGCCTTCATCAGGGGGTGGGCAGCATGAGGAGACCACAGCTGACGGTCCCTGGACCTGAAGCGTCCTCTCAGGGGCCGCGAGGGTGCTTTGCCCCACTGTACTGGTTTCCCCCCTTGGGTGATGAAACGGGGCTCTCAAGAGGTGTGGCTTCCTCACGTGTCTCCTTCCCCCCACACCAGGGCACCAGGGCTGGAGGGGTGGCGAAGGCCCACGGCTCTGCGTGTCCAGGGAAAGGCTGGTCTTCGCTGGCCCGGCCCTGAGGTCAGCGGGGAGGGGAGGCTCCTTTGTGCCGCCTTCTGCTCGCTAAGGTCCTCAGGCTCCTGCTGGGAGCCCGTGGCCGAGGGGCTGCGTCCTGTGCTCAGTCCTCCTGGAGAAAGCAGGACCTGCTCAGGTGGAGGCCGGCCTCGCTGGGAGCCCCTCAGACTTCCTCTGCAGTCTCGCTCCCCGGGGCTCTGGGGTAAGCATTGCTCTGGGCTATCACCCCCTGGAGGCCGGTTTCTGGAACTATTCAGCAAGCACCACCCAGAGGAACTTCCTGCAAGAGGCAGAAAGCAGAGAAGGAGGCCCAGGGAGGTGGCCCTCCCCCCTGCACGTGACAGGGAGCAGGGTGACCCCTAGTGGGGCACCCGGCCCAGCTCCGTGGCTGTCAGGCCGCCTCCCTCTCGCCGGCCGAGCCCTGGGCCAGTCCCTCGGAGGAGTCCCCAGGGCGCGGCCACGTGGGTCCCACTGAGGGGCCTCCTGACCCCTGGGTGGCCGGGGCCGGCCCCTCAGACCTGGTGGGCCTGCCCCGGGGTCACGAAGGCCGTCCTGATGGGGACATCGCTTGGAGGGAGGCTGGCGGAGTTCGGCTCCAGGCGTCACATTCACCCCTGGGCACCGAGAGGTCATCTTAGCCCCACATTCACGGCCGCCTGGGAGGAACCAGGAGCGGCCCAGTGCTCTGCCCACCCCTCAGAAACCCACACCCTCTGCCCGGCGCTGGCCCCTGACGACAGTTAATGCCAGTGAGAGTGAGTGCCGAGCCTGGGGGTGTTCGGTTGATACTGGTGGTGAGCCATCGAGTCTCGAGTGGGCACTGGACTCGACGTGATGGAGAAGGAGAGGGCCTTGGGGCTCGGTGACCCCTCCTCCCAGCAGGCCGCCTTGTCCGAGGGGGGCGCTGGGGCTGGAACGCGACAGCCTCGTCAAGCCCAGCACTCCACAGAGAAGCAAGGGCCTGCTCACGGGCGCTCCACAAACGCACTGGGGGTGTGCACAAGTGTGTGTGCACACGAGTGTGCGCGCGCAAGAGTGTGTGTGTGCACGAGTGTGTGCACAAGTGTGTGTGTGTGCACAAGTGTGTGTGTGCAGGCCCACGTGTCCTCACCACAGCCCTACCTCTAACAGGTGACGTCACTGGAACCAGTACCAGGACCCCCGCAGGATAAGACCCCCACCCCCCACCCCCTCCAGCTCCTAAATGGTTAGGATCCGGGCTGACTCTTGAGGAGGAATGTCCAGGACGCCTCATTGAGTGAAAAACGCAGCCGGTCTCATAGCGTATTTTTGTCATGATCCCACTTGTGCAGAAATAATTCTATCTGCATTTGCATGGAGAATGTCTGGAAAAACAACAAATTGTTAGCAGAAGTTACTCCTGTTGTGGAGTTGGGGAGAGACTTCCATTTCAGTTCTGGACTTTTTCTTCCTTTACAATAAACACATGTCTTTTTAATAGATGGGGAAAAACTTAAAAAATCACAAGTTTGAGGAGAGGCCTGTGCAGAATGGGGGCCCCTCTCTCCAGGGAGCAAGCCGTGAGGCCATGGGGTTGGGGGCAGGACCCTCTGCGGGGGCGCCTTGCTCAGAGGACAGGTGAGCTGGTTAACTCATGCTCAGTGGTCCACTTTGGTTCTAAGGGAACCCACCGGCTCTGCAGCTCCAGGCAGGGCAGGGGGCCGAGGGGAGGGATGTTCCTGAAAGAGACGCCCCAGGGAAGCACTTTGGGCTTCTCTTTCTTCAGACTAGCGCACGGCCGGCCGAAGGTGATGGCCGCAGTGGGACAGTGTTATCATTCACCTGGTTTCAAGTCCCAAAGAGAAGAAGCACCGAGATTCCCCGCTGATGTGTGGGATGAGCGCTGACACAGAGGTCCTGACGCAGGTCCGCGAGGCCGACGTTCTCCCCAGCAGCAGGCTCCAGCCCCCACCATGCCTGGCGACCACACCTGAGCTTCGGGGGCTGGAACTCGGCCTCCAGCCCCAGGTCTGCCTCCGCAGGACCCTGGAGTTGGGGTGGGGACCGTCCGCAGGGACGGCCCAGGGCCATCCTCTGTCTTCAGCGGTTGTTCCTTAAACCAGCCACGCAGGCCAGGCTGGGAAGGGTGGGCTTTCCTCTCTCCGTAGGGGGAAAGAAGCAGAGCTTGCCTCTGACTCTAAAGACACGAGTGGTCTAGAGAAGCGGGAGGGAAAGAAAAGCTGTCATTTCCTTCTCAGCTGCAGATGTGCTGAGACGGCACCTCGTACATGTGGGGGCGGGGGAACCAGGGGCCTGGGCAGAGGACGAGAGACCCCAGGACCAGAGGCAGATGCCAAGGATGGGGACTCCCGGCCCAGAGGCGGGGAGAGCGGACGGGGCGAGTCTGGAGTGGACCAGAGGCAGATGCCACGGATGGGGACTCCCGGCCCAGAGGCGGGGAGAGCGGACGGGGCGAGCTGGAGTGCTGTCTGAGTCGGGAGAAGCTGGGCGGCTCCCAGCCCCTTGCACCCCCAGCCCCAGTGACTGCTGTTCCGGGCACTTCACGGTGGGGAGCGTGTGCCCAGCTTGTTTCACGAGGGCTTCAGGCTCGTCCCTAATGGGGTCGCTCCAGAGCCTGCTCCTCTATGCAGCTAAGCGCTCCGTGCTTGTCCAGGCATCAGCTGGCGGACGCTGGGCTGTCGGCCGGGTTGGCTGAGTGAATCCGTTGCTCCCTGCCCCTCCTGGGGCCGCCCCAAGCCCTGCGCCAGCTGGCGCCCAGAGCACAGGGTGGCCAGGGGGCCGTGCGGCTCCGCCTTCCCGCAGCCCTGCGGGACGCCCCCCAGGCGCTGCAGGCTCCTCTGAGTCCTGCGAGAAGGGGCAAGCCAATGCTGGGTTTGGCCAGGCCGGGCGGCATGGGCCTCTGGCCCCTGGAGGGCAGCGCCGCAGGGCAGCCCCCTGCCCACCAGTGGTGACTGCGGAGCACTTCAGACCCAGAGTGGATGCGNCTCCT
This sequence comes from Neotragus pygmaeus, assembly GCA_006410875.1. Classification (NCBI taxonomy): domain Eukaryota; kingdom Metazoa; phylum Chordata; class Mammalia; order Artiodactyla; family Bovidae; genus Neotragus; species Neotragus pygmaeus. The sequence continues at coordinate 3,645 of SJYV01018952.1, forward strand.
CTGAGTCCTGCGAGAAGGGGCAAGCCAATGCTGGGTTTGGCCAGGCCGGGCGGCATGGGCCTCTGGCCCCTGGAGGGCAGCGCCGCAGGGCAGCCCCCTGCCCACCAGTGGTGACTGCGGAGCACTTCAGACCCAGAGTGGATGCGTGTGTGACAGGTCAGGGCCATGGGAGGACTGCTGTGGGCAGACAGACCCCAGGGATCAGCCGGGCGTGGGGCTGGGCGAACCCTGGAGACCGAGACCCTGACCTCCGGGAGCCCAGCGAGTCCCGGGCGGGCCTGGCAGGAGGGGCACCGAGGCTGGACTGGGGCGGCTCCCGAGGGGCGAGGGCACGCAGGGCTGCCCGGGCCTCCCCGCCCGCCTGGCCCCATCCGTATGGGCTGTCGGGCCAGCTCCTGGCGACCAGCGGTGCGCACCCGGGCCGCTGTGAGACGGCACGTCTGCTGCCCCGCAGCTCTGGAGGCCACAGGAAGCAGGGCTCACAGGCTCCGTTCCGGGTGTGCTGGCTGGACCCCGAGGCTCCCCCGCAGCTTCTGACACCCCTCCCAGCCCAGGGCTCACGGCCCAGTGCCTCCTAGACTCTGCCTCCTGTACCCCCACTGCCTGCATGGAACCCCGTGACTGCACCAGACCACCGAGATGACCCAGGGTCACCTCCCCCCAGAGAGAGAGAGGCAGAGTTGATAGAGAGAGAGACAGAGAGAGACAGAGACAGAGATACAGAGACAGAGAGATAGAGAGATAGAGACAGACAGACAGAGATAGAGAGACAGAGGGAGACAGAGACAGAGACGGGGAGACAGAGACGAGCAAGGAAACAGAGGGGCACAGGCAGTGAGCGCCCCGGGGGCTGAGCCGTTTCCGAGGAGAGACGCTGCCGGCTTCTGTTTAGGGGACCCCGAGGCCAAGGCTCGGGGTGCAGAAGCCTGGCGCAGCGGGCAGTGGGGGTCAGCCCCTGCGGCCCCGGGGGCCCCGATTGAACACGGCAGGTGGGGGGGTCTGCCCTTGAGAACACCTATGCCTTGCGTTTTTGTTTCCCAGTCATTTCACCTGCAGGAGCAGCTCAGAGCCAGAAGCAGCCCCGCACACAGGGTGGGGTGGGCCGCGCCGCTGGGACGCGGTGACGCTCCCCGGGAGGACCAGCAGATGCGCTCGGGGATGCTCCCCGGAAGGACCGGCAGACCGTGCTCCGTCACGCTCCCCGGGAGGACCGGCAGATGCGCTAGGTGGCGCTCCCCGGGGGGACCAGCAGACCGCGCTCGGGGACACTCCCCGGGAGGACTGGCAGATGTGTGTGTCCGCACCTGCGGCCCCCCGGGTGTCTCGGTAACTGGACTCGGGAGTGGTGCGCGCTCCGGGCCGCACTGTCGGTGGTCACCGTGGACTCCAGGCCCCGCTGTCGGTGGTCACCATGGGCCGGCCCCCGGGACGCGGACCTGGTGCCTCTCTGTTCGCCCCCCACCCTGGCCGGCCGGCCGGCTTCCACTCTGGTTTCCACCTGGGGCTGTGCTGCAGCCCCGTGAGGGGTGCAGCTTCTATCTTCGGGTGCAGCCCCCAGCGAGGCGTGCCAGCGGCCCCATCCGGGAACCCCGCATTCCTGCCCCTGGGGCACCAGCCGGCAGCACCTGCAGAGAGGACCGCTGAGGTCCTGGCCGCAGCCCCGGGTCACCAGGACACGGGGCGCCTGCTGTGGGCTGGAAAGACCCCGGGATGAGCCGCGAGCGTGCCCACCGGCCCGGCCGCTCCGCAGACCACGCGTCACACGTCCCTCCAGCCTGGGCTGGGCTTCCTCCCTGGGGTCTCAGACAGACAGGAGCTCTCAGTTCCCATAAAGTGATTCGTCCCCTTCTCTTTCCTGAGTCGCGCTTTCTCTGGTTTGAGAGATGTGCCTCTGGGCCATGAGGGCCTTTTCGCGAGTCTTTCAGGTCTCTTGTAAATTTATTTTTGTTTTGACGTGAAGTACGGGTCAAGGTTCGCAGTCCCCTCTGGGGCCCCCATCCAGTCCCCTGGGCGGGAAAGACTTGGCTCCCCGTCCACACCGTGGCCCCTGGGACTGAGACCCCCTCGGGGCCTTCACCACACCTGCTCCTCCTGCCCTGGGGACCTGGGCAACCCACAGCCCTGCACCCCCTCCCGGGGTCTGCTGCGGGAGTCAGGGCCCTGCGCGTCGGGGCTGCCTGCGGAAGCTGGGGGTGGGGGTGGGGATGGGTGTGCCCCCCCAACCTGCCTTCCGCCCGCCACCCGCGGGTACGGCCCCACAGAGGGCCCTTTGTGAGCCTCGCCGGGGCGGCCGCAGCGCTCCCGGGAGAAGAGAAGAATGCATTGTTTTCCAGGAAAGTGTGTAACGAGGCCCTCCAGCCAAGGCAGCAGAGAAGCCGATGAGCACAGTTGGGCCTTTATTTGGAAACATCCGGCTCGGCAGTTTTCACAGACCTGTCGCCTCGGCTTCCCCGGGGAGCGGCCCGCGGTTCCCCTGACGACACGTCTGTTACAGCTGGTCAGTGGTGGGAGGAAACGACTTCCTCCAGGGTCAGGAGGAGGAGGACGCTCCTGACTTATTCCTGTTCTCAGAGGCAGCACAAGCAGGTCATGCTCACAAAACAAGCAGATGACCCGGCCGGCCACAGAGCTCACGGCTTCCCTGCTGACGGCCGTTCAGCGGAGAGTGGACGGTGGCCTGAGAGCTGCTCTTGTCATCCCTGCTGAAGGGAAGGAATGCCCGGCACGTCAACAAGGGCACGAGCAAACAGGAAACCCAAAGCAGCTGCGCCACAAGAATGCGGGTCCCCGAGAGCCCCCGAGGGTCCCCGCGGGCGGACCCGCAGGGCGGTCCTCACCCAGCTGCTCCCCCTCCAGCAGCCACACCTGGTCCTGGCCGCTGCTGCTGCTGAGGTGCTTCAGTCGTGTCCGACTCTGTGCGACCCCACAGACGGCAGCCCGCCAGGCTCCTCTGTCCACAGAATTCTCCAGGCAAGAACACTGGAGTGGGTTGCCATTGCCTTCTCCTGGCAACGGTCTGTAGAGGCACCCGACTGGGGAGGAGACCCAGCCTCCCGCCAGCAGGAAGCGGCTCCTTGCTTCTGAGCCCTCTCTCACTCACCCTCAGGCACCAGCACACCCAAGTCGAGACCGTGGTGTCCCCTTCTGCCTTCCACCAGGGCTGTGTGGACAAGGGCGGGGTCTCGAGCTGACAAGGGGCCCTGATGGCCCCCCACTGTGAAGAGCTGCTGTTTGCTGGAGGTGAGCCCACAGGTGCGGCCATGGGGTGCACCACGGGGGCTGGGCCACGGCGAGCCCACCCTCCAGAGGCCTTGATGTCGTGGGAAGGAGGGGAGTCCAGCTGAACACCCTTCAGAGAACCAGCAAGGCAAACCCCAGGGCACTGCTGGACACCTGCAACAAAGCAGTTCTTAAGTTTATGTTTAAAAAGAGAAGCGTCCAGTAACAGCCAAGGAACCGTGAAGAGTCGGAAGAGTGACTCTCCCTAAAAGGTGCTGAAACATAAGAAACTCCGGGGGCAGGACTGTGGAGTCGGCAGGGGATCCCAGGGTTTCCAGAGTTACTATTGGTAAAGGCGGCGTTTCAGGTTGGGCGTGACGAGACGGAGCTCTTTAAAGCCGTTCTGGGGGAAGGTAACCCTGGTCTCCTCTTCGAGTCTTCTGCCACAACCAGTACATTGACGACAACATCTGTGTTTTGTTCCCGATGGTTTTGCTTCTGCCTTCTGCTTACTTTCCAAGCTCGGACGCAGAGTTCACTGAGCCGCACGGGTCTGGCCTGTGTGCCGTCCCCCTCGAGGGTCACCTCTGGCTCAGCGACACTGCTTTGCCCCCCCACATCCATCCCTCCGGCGAGTCCCACTCAGCCCCCACCCTGCGACCAGCAAGCCCTTGTTTGTGTATGAACCATGCAAATACACCAAGTGTTTCCCGACTTGATTTTAGTGCCATGACTGATGTCTGTGATTTACCTTATTCTTAGTGGCTAATTTTCTAAAGTTGACACTATTTTAAAGCCACGTCCAGATTCATGCTGTTGTCCACTCAGCTGGTTTACTGATTTCTCAAACCACCATGTCTGGGTCAGCCTGGGGTTTTCGGAGCAAATTCCTCTGGTCCTAGCCTGCAGACGGTGGCTGGCAGGGCCTGGGGCTGCCCCTCGTACAGGCTGGGGCACCCCCTCCTCACTGCCTATGCGGGTGGGTTAGGCACCGCCTCACCTGTCCCTTCAGTTGGGGACCCCACCCGCCTCCCCACACAGAGAAGGCGCCGGTGACACCAGGCACCCCCCATGCCTGCACCCGGGACAGTGCCCTTGGCAGGGTGAGCCCCCTCTGCCCAGGTCTGCTCAGCTGCCTTCCAGCAGCGGCGATGCCCGTCCCCACTGGGCGACACTCCTCATACCCTGCAGGGCTTCCCCGCCCCCTCCTCCTCCCCTCCCCACCCGGGCCCGTGGGCATGAAGTGACCACCACCCCCCACTCACCGGGGAGGCCGCTCACCCTCCTGAAAGCCCGCCTGTGACCTGCCCGCCTGCATCCTCTGCCCACGTCCCAGCTCCTCCTTGCCCGGTAGCGTCAGGAGCTCTGGAGAGGTCTGGGGGGCAGACCCCCGCAGGGTTCTGAGGCTGGAAACAGTTCCTTCACACGCTGTCCTCCATGTAACACACGCTCTAACCTTGATGCAGGCAAACGCAGTAGGTTTCCACGTGACCGTTTGCGGCTTTCAGGTGCTGAAGACAGGCTGGCATCTTCTCCTATTGGCTGCGAGGGTCGTGCCTTCCCCTTTGGGGCCCTTCCGCACTCCCCATTTCACACAGGGTGTGAGGCGGGGGCCCTCCGGGGGCAGCCGCGTTCACACCGCCGCCTGGCCGGGGCAGCCTCCTCCGTGGACGTCCGCCGTGCACTGGGACAGAGCGGGCCCCCACGGGGGCTGCGCTGGGCTGCCCCTGCTGCGGGCCAGCCCCGGGCCTCACGCCGCGCCTCGTCTCCGAGTCGGTATCAGCAAGAGCGTCTCCTTCTCTGGTCCCGCTGCCCCAGAGAGCCTGCTCCTGTCTCTCGTTCCCGGCAGAGGGTGACGCGGCAGTGCTGACGCTCCTGGGTCGGTCCAGACAGCTCATCGACTGACCCTGTGTGTTGTCTGTTCAGAACGCTGCGTGACCGTCACCTCCACCCGTCTTCACCACTCTTCATCTTGCGCATCTGAAACCTTTATCCCCGTGCGGTAACTCCCTCTGCCCCCACGGCTCCCGGCCCCTCCACCTGCCTCCTGTCTCCACGCGGCGACAACTCTAAGCGCCTGGGACGGGTGGTGCTGCTCGTGTCTGTCCTTTGATGACCAGGGTCCCCTCGATGCTGCGTCCTCAGGCTTCACCCCTGCTGCAGCAGGTCTTCCTCGATTGCACGTGATTTCATATTGATCTCCTTTTTAATGTTTGACCATTCTTGTGTCTCTGGATTATATTTCAGCTGGCAGTGGTGTATTTCCGTATAAAACACGCCACACGGCCATCTGTATTCTGTTGTGATTTGCTAATCTTAAAGCACTTTCGTGTTCACGTTCATGTCAGAGATTGCTGTAATGTTCCTATCTTGTGGTCAGATATTTATGAAGTCATTCTGGACTTATAAATCAAGTTGTGAAGTATCACATTTTTCTTCCCTCTTCCCTAGAATAGTGTGTATAAGACTGCTGTGATTTCTTCCACAGCATCTGGAAGAGTTTACTCCTAAAGCCAGCTGGATCTGGACTTTCTGTGGGAATATTTTTAGTGGGACTATATGGACTTAATTTTTTTTCTTGTATTAGTTTGGGCAAGTTGCATTTTCCAGACTTTGTTCCATTGTCTAAGCTGTCAGGATTACTGGCATAAATCATTCAGCAGGTCCTTTCATGACTGAACATCTGTGAGATCCTTACTGGTGTCTCCTTTCTCACCGTTGACACTGTTAATTGTGCCTCTGCATTCTCCCTGGATTAAAGTTCCCAGGAGTTTATAATTTTTTTATCATTCTGTTTCAAGNAGTGTGTATAAGACTGCTGTGATTTCTTCCACAGCATCTGGAAGAGTTTACTCCTAAAGCCAGCTGGATCTGGACTTTCTGTGGGAATATTTTTAGTGGGACTATATGGACTTAATTTTTTTTCTTGTATTAGTTTGGGCAAGTTGCATTTTCCAGACTTTGCTCCATTGTCTAAGCTGTCAGGATTACTGGCATAAATCATTCAGCAGGTCCTTTCATGACTGAACATCTGTGAGATCCTTACTGGTGTCTCCTTTCTCACCGTTGACACTGTTCATTGTGCCTCTGCATTCTCCCTGGATTAAAGTTCCCAGGAGTTTATAATTTTTTTATCATTCTGTTTCAAGCAAGTAACATTTGGCCAATGATTTTTTTTTTCTTATATGTTTTATATTTCATTAATTACTGATTTTATCATTGCTGTNAATTGTGCCTCTGCATTCTCCCTGGATTAAAGTTCCCAGGAGTTTATAATTTTTTTATCATTCTGTTTCAAGCAAGTAACATTTGGCCAATGATTTTTTTTTTCTTATATGTTTTATATTTCATTAATTACTGATTTTATCATTGCTGTTTTCTTTCTAATTTATTGAATGTAACTTTTTACTTTTCTGTCCTTTTCTCAAGTTCTTGAATAAAGTAATTAGTTCATTGATATTCAGCATTTTGTCTAATATACACAATTGAAGGTTAAAACACTTTCTTTTCAGTACAGCTTTAGTACATTACACAAGTTTTTATATCATCCAATTCAAAATATTTCCTAATTTTCACTGAGACTTCTCTTAGACTAATGGATCATTTAGAACTTTAGCATGTTATTTTCAAATATTTCAGATTTTCGCCAAGTATCTCTCAGTTATTGATTTCTAGATTAATTTCAATGTGGTCATTGATCATTGTATGTTTTCAACAGTTAAGAATTCGTTGAGGGATTTTAATGACACAAAAGGTCATCAGCTTTGGCAAATGTTCCTGGTTTACTTGGGAAAAAAAGTGTGTACTGCAGCCATCTGTTAGATGCAGGGCTCTGTGCATGCTAACCAGGTCAGATCTGTTTATCATGATCTTCAAACCTTCACTATTTCTTCCAATTTCTGTCTGCCTGC
>SJYV01018953.1:0-22247 GCA_006410875.1 Neotragus pygmaeus
CTGGAATCAAGATTGCCGGGAGAAATATCAATAACCTCAGATATGCAGATGATACCAGCCTTATGGCAGAAAATGAAGAAAAACTAAAGAGCCTCTTGATGAGAGTGAAAGAGGAGAGTGAAAAAGTTGGCTGAAAGCTCAACATTCAGAAACTAAGATCATGGAATCCGGTCCATCACTTCATGGCAAATAGATGGGGAAACAGTGGAAACAATGGCTAACTTCATTTTTCTGGGCTCCAAAATCACTGCAGATGGTGACTGCAGCCATGAAATTAAAAGACGCTTACTCCTTGGAAGGAAAGTTATGACCAATTCAGATAGCATATTCAAAAGCAGAGACATTACTTTGCCAACAAAGGTCCATCTAGTCAAGACTATGGTTTTTCCAGTGGTCATGTATGGGTATGAGAGTTGGACTATAAAGAAAGCTGAGCACCGAAGAATTGATGCTTTTGAACTATGGCATTGGAGAATACTCTTGAGAGGCCCTTGGACTGCAGGAGATTCAACCAGTCCATCCTAAAGGAGATCCGTCCTGGGTGTTCATTGGTAGGAGTGATGTTGAAGCTCAAACTCCAATACTTTGGCCACCTGATGTGAAGAACTGACTCATTTAAAAAGACCCTGATGCTGGGAAAGATTGAGGGCAGGAGGAGAAGGGGACAACAGAGGGTGAGAAGGTTGGATAGCATCACTGACTCAATGGACATGGATTTGGGTGGACTCCAGGAGTTGGTCATGGACAGGGAGGCCTGGCGTGCTGCGGTTCATGGGGTCGCAAAGAGTCGGACACAAGTGAGAGACTGAACTGAACTGAACAAGAGGAGTAAAGCTAGATGAAACTAACAACCAAGGAATGTTGAAAAGCTGGCAAAGTGTTGCCTCTATACAGGCGCTTCAAATTTTCAAGGAGCTCATGAACCAGGTGTTCCAGGCACAGAAATAAGGCAAAGCTTTCTGATTCGTTTTGTGAGGCTGCACTGAGACCATGCCAGAAGGAAAACTATGGAACAATTGCATTAGATTATGCCTTAAGAGAATGATTAAATCATTAAAGCTATGATCAAGTAGTTTATCTATGTGGAAAAAATACATTACCAACCAGTCCATTCTGAAGGAGATCAGCCCTGGAATTTCTTTGGAGGGAATGATGCTAAAGCTGAAACTCCAGTACTTTGGCCACCTCATGAGAAGAGCTGACTCATTGGAAAAAACTCTGATGCTGGGAGGAATTGGGGGCAGGAGGAGAAGGGGACGACCGAGGATGAGATGGCTGGATGGCATCACTGACTCAATGGACGTGAGTCTGTGTGAACTCCGGGAGATGGTGATGAACAGAGAGGCCTGGTGTGCCGCGATTCATGGGGTCGCAAAGAGTCAGACACGACTGAGCGACTGAACTGAACTGAACTGAAACTGTATCATGTCAATAGATTAAGGGACAAAAGTCAAGATTAACTTAATGAATGCTAAAAGGCATTTGATAAAATTCAACATGTATTTCTTACAAAAGTTCTCAATAAACTAGGAGTGAATTAAGAATCTCTCTCTCAAAACAATAGTCAGCAAAATACCTCAGAGAGGTCAGAAATGCGCTTCTTTAGGTATGTTCTCGGAGAAGGCAATGGCACTCCACTCCAGTACTCTTGCCTGGAAAATCCCATGGACGGAGGAGCCTAGTAGGCTGCAGTCCATGGGGTCGCTACTAGTCAGACACGACTGAGCAACTTCCCTTTCACTTTTCACATTCATGCATTGGAGAAGGACATGGCAACCCACTCCAGTGTTCTTGCCTGGAGAATCCCAGGGATGGGGGAGCCTGGTGGGCTGCCGTCTATGGGGTCGCACAGAGTCGGACACGACTGAAGTGACTTAGCAGCAGCAGCAGCAGCAGCAGGTATGTTCTAAAGAACACGCCAGATCCTCTGGCTGATTCATTGGCTTTGGGAGTCACAGAGGCTGCTCCCACAGAGCACTGCTAATGTGCAAAGTAAATTTTCTAAATGCGTTGAGGGTTCAGAGAGAGAATTATATCTCCCAGNTATGTTCTAAAGAACACGCCAGATCCTCTGGCTGATTCATTGGCTTTGGGAGTCACAGAGGCTGCTCCCACAGAGCACTGCTAATGTGCAAAGTAAATTTTCTAAATGCGTTGAGGGTTCAGAGAGAGAATTATATCTCCCAGAAATGTTAGGCTGAGAATCTCTATCCACTCCCCTCAACACTGGCAACAACTAGTGTTTCATGACACACAGGAGCAGCTTTCCAGTTAAAAAGAAAACTCCAGATAAAGACACCTGCTTTCAAAAAAAAAAAAACCCACTTGCTATTAAATCACTGCTGAATTGCTTTCAAAGGTCTAACCCAGTGGTTTTCAACTCCTTTTCCTGCTCAGCACACTGGAGGGGTGTGTGCTGATTCCCAGCAGCAGTAGTGCTTTCTAGGCAGTGATCTCCAACTAAGGCTGATGGGTGGAGAGTCAAGTTTCATTCATTACTCTCTAAGTTGCATAACTACACAGAACAAGGGACCAAAGGATTCCCCAAAGCTCTTTATCAAGAAATCATACTTCTATAACCTGTACACATGAGCACTGAATGACAACCTTTCTTCCTGATTAGGAAAAAAGTTAGTTATAAATATAGGGCAACTCAAGAAAGTCACATGCAGCAATTACTGGGCACTGAGAACGAACACTGGAAAAAGAAGGGAGTCCTACCTTAAGTGCCGGTTAAGTTCTTCCACATAATTTTTTTGATCAAGGACATCTGTGATTCTTTCATGCCTTTAAAAAAGGGCATAAAAATAGAGAAATTATTTTTTTGCAATGAATAGTTTTAAAAAACGCATTTGCTTATTTGGCTGCATTTGGTCTCTTTGATATGGCATATGGACTCTGCAGTTGTGGTGCATGGGCTTAGTTGCTTCCTGACATGTAGGATGCTAGTTCCCTGACCCAGGATTGAACCTGTGTACCCTGCATTATAAGATGGATTCTTTTTACCACTGGGACACCAGAGAAGTCCCAAGGAATTCCTTTTACTCAGGGCTAATACTCTGTAATTGTCCCCCAACCTTCCAATTACACTGTCTGAGTACCAATGTCATTAATGCCATCAGGAAACCAAGAGACAGTCAGAGTGTAGTAACATCTACATGGTCCTGAGTGAACCAGCACGACCAGCTGGGAAGACATGGAACACACTGGAAACGCTGCCTGGAAAGGATCCTCCCTACAGATGGTCCTCCCACCTCATCCTTAGCATTTGAGAATCCCACCAGGATGCAAGGTGGAAACACCAAAATCCAGACGCAATGGCTCCCGAGGTAGGAGATGAAGCAGCCCTTGGTATACTGAAGGAAAAGAAGTTGGCTCATAAAAGATCACAAGACTCTTCAAAACACAAAGCTCGTTAGTCTGGGTTTGGAAAAAAAAAAAAAAGACACTGGGAGTTCCTTGGTGGTCCAGTGGTTAGGGCTCTGTGCTTTCAATGCCAAGGGGGTGGGTTCAATTCCTGGTTAAGGAACTAAGATTCTTAAATCCACGCAGTGTGACAAACAAAACAAAACAACAACAAAAAACTTCATATATATTTATATATTAAAAAAAGAGTTTAACATTTTAAAGTTAGCCTCTTCTCAACAATTTCTTTACATACATTTGTACGTAAATGAGATTATTCAACCCACACTCATGCCACAGGTGCTGGATTTATTGGTAAGTATAGTTTATTATTATTTTTTTAACCTTTTTGCCCTCACATAGCTTTCCCAGGTGACACATACTGAGAGCTTGTTGAGTAGCCTCTGTGCATATAAGCATAATATAGAACTATATTTTTATATATAGTATATGCAATTAAAATATAAAACAGATTTGGAGAGTTTAAAAAAATGGAATATATATACTTCTCAGTATTATACTTTTCTCACTCGACAGTACCTGTGGAAATCCTTCTAAATCTACTATACACTAGATAAAATTTGCTTTTTCTCATGTCTGTATAATATACCACAGTGTGGAATATTTTGGATTTTCCACAATTCATTCAATTACAGATGTCCCTAAGTGTCCACAGGGGACGTGTTCCAAAACCTCTGTGGATACCAAAATCTGCAACTGCTCAAGTCTCTCATACACACGGCGTAGCACGGCTGACCCTCTATATCCGTGGGTTCAACATCTGCAGGTATGAAAGGCTGACTGCATTCCCTTCAAAGTGGATAATCAGCTCATTTCCAGTTCTTTTCGCCATTAAGAATACATTTTTAATTCCAAGTGAGCAAATCTTAGTACTTTGCGTGCCTAAAGCATGCCTTCCTTGGTAAGGTGCACTGCCAGGACAGAGGCCAGAAGAGTCCTCCATACGAAGATGTGCAAAGGACAAGTAGTGGATGTTTCCGGGAGCGCATTCAAACCCAGCCCAAGGGTTTACAGTGAGACTCCCTCCCACACCTGTGCTCACGTCTGCGTGCCTCTCTAGAAGTGACCCATGTATATGGAAGTACAACATATAAACACAAGCGTCATGTCTTCTTCATTATAAATGTTAGCATGTTATACACATTGTCTGCTTTTCTTTCTTTTCCGTCTCTTTTTTCAGGGTGACTTCTTTTAATGCTCTTGTTAACAAGGATGAGGTAGAGTTACATGCAGCATGAAAAGACATCCTAGACACACTGTGATCAAAGAGTAAGTCTAGTGGCAACCTAAATATGTAATAGTGCTTTTCCATTCACATCCAAACAATCTGTAACGCAAATTACACTACCAACAAATATACATCTGCAAGGCATTAAAAAAAAAAGACTTGGAAGGAGTCATGCATGAGTAGCTTCCTCTGAAGAAGGAGGCGGGGAGTGGGACTGAGATGGAGACTGGGGGATGGTGTGGATAGGGAAATTGCCCTTGTACTCTCTATTCTTCCTCAGAGCCTAATTCCTTAAACAACAAGAACAGTAACGTATTACCATTGTAATTAAAAACAGCTAAATAAAAAGTAAAATTTCAAACAGTGCAAAAACAAAAGTAGCATTCTTTGTCAGCAGTTGCATGAAAGGATGCTCAGCATCACTAATCATCAGGAAATGCGAAACAAAACTGCAATATGGCAACACCTCATACCTGTTAGAATGGTTGTCACTGAAAAGACAAGAAATAATAAGTGTTGGCCAGGAAACAGAGAAAAGAGAACATTTGTGCAGTGTTGGTGGGAAAGTAAATGAGTGCATCCACTATGGAAAACAGTATGGCAGTTTCTCAAAAAATTAAAAATAGAACTACTAAATGATTCAGCAATTCCACTTCTGGGTTTTACCCAAAAAAAGTGAAAACTTACATGAATACATATATGTACCCCCATATTCATGGCAGCACTACTTACAATAGCCAAGATAGCTCAGGTGGTAAATAAGGAATCTGCCTGCAGTGCAGAAGACCCCGGTTTGATTCCCGGGTTGGGAAGATCCACTGGAGAAGGGATAGGCTACCCACTCCAGTATTCTTGCCTGGAGAATTCCATGGACTATATTTTCCACGGGGTTGCAAGGAGTCGGACACAACTGAGTGACTTTCACTTCACTCCTTTAGAGCAACAACCTAAGTGTCCATCAATAGATGAATGAAGAAAATGTAGTATATTTATATAATAAAATATTATTCATCCATTAAAAAAATCCTACCATTTCTGACAACATGAGTGGATTTGAGGGCATTATGCTAACTGAAATAAGTAAAACAGTGAAAGACAAATACCTTATGATCTTACTTGTATGTGGAATCTGAAACAAACAAACACAGAACCAAGCTCACAGATACAGGGACTGATGGTGATTGCCAGGGGTTGGGGAGTGGGGGCGAAGGTGAATGGGGTCATAAGGTACAAACTTCCAGTTATAAAATAAAGGAGGCTTAGTGATGCAACGTGCAGCATGATGACTATAGTTAATAGCATTTTATTTTTATAGTTAATGTATATAATTAAGTATAGCTAGTGACTATAGTTAATAGTAAAACTGCATATTTGAAAGTTGCTAAGACAGTAGATCCAAAAAGCTCTTGTCACAAGAAAAAAATTCTTTTGTAACTAACTATGTTAAGGTCATGGATGTACACGAGATGTACTGTGGTGATCACTTTACAATATATACAAATATCAGACCATTATGTTGTACACCTGAAAATAATATAATGTTATATGTCAATTACACCTCAGTTTTTTAAAAAGTAGCAGTCTTTGCTAGAATTTCATTAAGATCATGAAGAGCAGCATACAAGGCAGAACTTACTCTTTGCCGCCATCTAGATCCTGCACATCTTTAATGTAGAGAGAAAAATCGATCACTCCAACCTGATTGAAAGAAAATGCACCAGTTTAAATGAAAGATAATTTCCCCAATTTCCACAAACCTTACTATCTTTAAAATTCATGGTGTTTATACGCCTGTCTCCTTCCTAAACAGTCAGATGGAGGAGCTTAAAGTAGCAATTAAGCAAACAAACCGAAAGAAAAATAACCCCATCATCTTCTAGAAGAAAAACTTACTAAAAATCAGAATTCAAGGGAATATTCTGAAGTTTTACCACTTAGTAATGATTAGTTTTTCTGTCTTTATTCAACAATCAAATTGTTGACAAAGATCAACAAAGTTCTTTGGGTACAAAGTAATAAAAAAAAAAAGGGAGACCTGGATCTTTAAAGTGGTGACCTCAACTGATAACTCTGACTCCTTCTTTCCCCAAGTTGGGATGAAAAGGTCCAGTCAGTATTTCAGGGAAAATTCTCTGCTATAGGGAACTAGGGAGGTGCAAGATCTCTTAACATCTCAAAGTTAGGCGCTTTGTCCGGAAATAAAGCACTTGAGATAGAGTGAATGAGAGCCCTAGCCTGCCACCACTGACTCCAGTGAAAGTAAAGCCATTTCTTTTAAATACAGGATAATGGGGGTCCATTCATACAGAAATATGTAAATCAATCACATTATAGCCATATTGCAGAACCCTCTGCAATCATATCAAAGAACACAGGGAATGAAAATGTAAAGAAATGAAGAAAGCTCCAGGATAAAATTTTAAGTCAAAGAATACTATGTACAGCATTAACCCCACATATATATATATATATATAGTATAGCAACCCCACTTATGTTAAAAGCCAAAGCTGTATGTGATGTCTTCTGCAACTTCCCTCTTGAGCCTCCACCAATCTCCATTCTCAACCCTTGAACCTGGGTGGCCTTACTACCTGTCTTAATGAGCAGAAAGCAGCAGAAAGGAGGCTGTGACTTTTCAGCTAGGTTAACAAAGGCAGTACACACTTCGTCCTGGCTCTTTCCCTTGGGCACACGCCTCTGAAGTTCTGAGCTTCTATGGGAAAAGTCTGGCTACCTTGAGGCACCACGCTGGAGACCATGTGGAGAGACAAGATGCAGACAGAGATGCCCAGGAAACCCCTGCTGCTCCAGCGCCTGCTCACTGACCTTCTCAACTCAGAGTCGGGCAGTGACAGCACGTGCCTTCAGCCACTTCAGTCCTAGCCACCGACTGCCTATAATCACAGGTGTGCTTCAGAATCAACTTGCTGAGCCCAGCTAACCATCAACTATGAGTGACTGGTATTTTTAGTGTGACTGTTAATTTGTTACACTGCAATAGAAAGCCAGAGAAGATTTAGTCAGAAACAAAAACCTATGTACACATAAATGCATAGAAAAAGTAGTCCCTCAAGTTTTACATTACCTGTGGGGACAAAAGTGGGACTGAAGGGGGAGGAGAAAAGGGAAGCTTGAATTTCACTTTTCACTTTACATGCTTCTATAATTGCTTGATTTTTTTCAACAAATATGTACTACTTCTATAATACAAAAAAAGAGTAAAAAAAAAAATACATTTGCCTGGAAAAAAAGGAAACAAGAGAAAGAATGAGAAAGAATTAATACCCAAAGTAGAAATTAATGGACTAGAAGACAGATAAAGTCCTTCTCCCAAAGCAGGAGTGATGAGTAAAGAGCAAGATCTGGGTTTCGAGCTCAGCATGGTAGACAAACTCTGTCATGTGTACAATATTACAATTTGGAAATGTAAGATTTTTAAAAGCTGCAAGAAAATACTCTCATGCAACTAACAGAGATCTGAATGAAATAAATGATTTCTGGAAAAATATAAATGACTAAAGGTTTTTTTTATAAGGCTTGCTGCTGCTGCTACTGCTTAGGAAACCAATAAACTGACCAAAGCTATGCAAAAATTAAAGTGGTCAAAGTATGCAGATCATAAAGAGCTGAAATGGTTATACCAGCAAGTTTTAACAAACATTTAAAGAAAAATAATTCTTGCTATAACCAACTTTTGTAGAAAATAAGAACAAAAAGAATACTATCCAGCTTATTTTATGAGGTTATACAATCCTGACACTAAAAAGTTACAAAGACAGTATAGAAAGGGAAGATTCAGACAAGTGTCACTTTTAAGTAGAAACACAAAAATCCCAAATAAACCACAGACATTAAGTCTAGGAGTACACTAAAAGTATATGTACGATGACCAAATAAGATTTATTTTAAGAATGCAGGAATATCACAATAGGAAGCCCAAGAATTAATTCAATTATAATTATGGGCTAAAAATGGATATGACATCTCAATAGATGCCAAAAAGTGTTGGATAGCATTCAATATTCATTAAAAAAATTAATTTCTTTATTTTAATTGGAGGCTAATTCCTTCACAATATTGAGGTGGTTTTTGTCATAGGGTTTGGAACGGCGGCACACACGTACACCTGTGCCTGATAGATGTCGATATCCATTTTTAAATAAAAATGCAAAGTTAGAAGAGAACAGCACTTTCTAAACATGAGAAAGAAGGTCTCTCAGACAGCAGCAGCAGATATTCATGCTTCACAGTGATATGCAAGAGGCATTAAGTTGACGATAAGAATAGGCCAGGGGCTCAATCACATCTATTATTTAATAAAAATCCCCCCAAATTTTTATT
Source organism: Neotragus pygmaeus (assembly GCA_006410875.1). Lineage (NCBI taxonomy): Eukaryota > Metazoa > Chordata > Mammalia > Artiodactyla > Bovidae > Neotragus > Neotragus pygmaeus. The sequence continues at coordinate 8,997 of SJYV01018953.1, forward strand.
TTGGAATCCGACAAAATAAATGATGTTTAAGGTCATCTGGCAGAATAGAAAATGGACAGCCTCAGCTAAATCTGAAAATGTGGCATAACAAAGTAGGTAAGAGGTGAACTGCCAGAGCATAAAACATTCTGTATGGCTTTAGAAGTTAAAAGACTATGTTACTAGCATAGAAATAGAAAGATCCAGAGACTAAACAGAGAGTCTACAAATAAGCCTCTGAGTATAATGGACATCTCAACACATGGTAAAGGTGGAATTTCAAATTAGTAGGCAAAATAATGATATTTGATACATGATACTGAAAGAACTGGTTTGCTACTGTACTTAAAAGGAAAACAAACCCTGAGAGAGCAGAAAACAATTTTTACAACAAATATTCTGACAAATGGTAAATATCCTTATCTATAATAAAGAAGTGGAAAAAGATGGAATATTTAAAAAAAATGGGCAAAGGATATGAACAGGTGAACCACCGATGGCTTGTTTAATGTTTGTAATACAAAATGAAAAAAACCTTGTATGATATTTATTAATAAAACATGAAAAAAAACCCAGCTCCATCATCCTAGTTTCAAAAACACAAATTTGAGATGAAGAGTTTTTTCTGTCTGATTGAAAAAGACCAAGAACGCTCACATGCTTTCACAACACTCATGCAGAACTTGTAGTCTGACACAGCAATTTCAAAACTTATCTTGAGAAAATAAATGGACAAGACTTAAACACAAGTATAAGGATATTCATAACACTGTCATTATAACATGAAAATGACTTCCATTAATAAGTATTAGTTAGGGAGGGAGACTCAAGAAGGAGGAGAGATATATATATTATATATATAATTATATGTATATATATATATATATAAAACTATGACTGATTTGTGTTGTTGTATGGCAGAAAACAACACAACACTGTAAAGCAATTATCTTTCAATAAAAAAAGCATTGGTTAAACAAATTATGGTATATTCATAAAACGAATGACTCACAGGGTCATTTAAAATGGCTTATATCTCTTGACATCAAGAGCTATGTGGAACACATTGTTAAATAAAGAAGTTGCAAAATGGTGTTCTTGGAATAATCACATTTTGGTTTCATGAAAAAAGAAAGCTCCAAACATCTGTCTCTGCGATACAAAGACACACACACACTCACACCTTTTATTCATGATCCAAAATGTAACATGGAATCAGCTGTTTCTGTGAAACAGGACAATATGTGATACTTTCTTTTCAAAAACACTTCTTTATATTTTTTGAAAAATATTCAACAGGCCAAAACAAGAAAACTACTGGGGAAAAAAAGAAGCTGATCTGGTCATTGAGGGATTGGGGAAGCTTTAGATTCATGTCCAAACATGTAGTGGGAAGAACAGCGGCCCAGCCACAGTTCCTGATGCCCTGAAGCGGGGTGGAGGTTACAATGGGGCAGAGTGTCTGGATTTACAGCCTCCAGCACCTCGAGCTCAGGCCTCAGCCCTGGCTACTGGCTCCTGTGCAGGAGGAAAAGCCCATCACAAGGCTGTCTCCAGCAAGGGGCACTGTGCACCTCACGGCCTGAAAACTCCTGCTCCGTTTTACCATCTGACTTTCCAAATCTCTCCTGAGTCTGTTTTCCCACTCCTCATGCAGACTTGTCTGCCCCAGACTTCCTGACTTATCTGCTCCATGTTTCTCCATTCCCCCTTCTTGGCTGCTTCTAACTCATGACCCGGATGGTTGCTAGCTTCAGTTTTCTCAGTCTCAGGCCTGACCATTTCAGTGTACTGCCTAAAAACCTCCAGTGGTTCCCGAAGTTCCAGGGACAAAAGCTGAAGCCTCTTACATGGCGCTGATGATGTAACACCTGGGCCGGCCTCCACCTCCACCTCACTCACTGAGCAGGCTGTGTCCTAGCCACGGAGAACCATTTCCTGTTCCCAGACATGCCCTGCTCTCTGTGTGTGCCTTTGTGCCTTTGCCCGAGCTACTTTTCGCTCTTCCCTGAGTCTTTTGCCAGCTGTTCCAGCTTTGGTCCAGCACAGCACCTGCACAGTCCTTTGCCAGATACCCCCTGCCATCTGCCCCTTCTTTCACATGTCTGCAAATCCAGTGTAAAATCCCTGGCCCAAAAAAGACATTTGATCTAGAGTCAAAATTCCCATCTTACCTGAGAATCCAAGTCTTCTCCTTTTAAGCAGAGGTTGGCATCAAGCACATTGAGTCCCACCAGCAGACCAACAATCACTGTCCCTTCTTCCTCCATCATTAATGCCTCAGGCTCATAGAACTCACTGAAAGAGATGGATAACACAGGAACACCTTCACCACCCTTCTGCTGGACCTACCCTGACTTTTCACCTCTTAGCTCGTGGCCTGGCTGCCAGTTTCACCAGGAGCCAGAGGCTGCCTTGTATGCATGCCCTTCTGTCTTTTACTCCCTCTCTCACTTTAAGTTCTGTGATCTCTTCTCTGGCCTCTCCTCTCTTCCTGGGGCTTAGAATGGACCCCTCCCACCTCTGGTCTAAGGTTAACTTTTCTGGTTTTTATAAGAGAATATACCTGGACCTCAGCTCTTCTCATCAGGCCCCTGTGTTCCTCAGCGCCACTCTGTCCCTCTTGTCCACCTGGCTGCTTCTTTCGTCTTCCTACATGAACTACTTCTACACTCACATTCATGTCAACATGAAGTGCAATCCTGCGATCTCCAACCCCCTGACCCGGAACAACACTCTTCCCTCTCTCCCGCGTCCCGGGGAACACTGCCTGCTTTGACTTCCTTCCCTCCCAGTCCCCCTGGCCACGTGTAGTGAGGCTCCACCCGTCACCGCACTGGTCACCAGCGATTAGCTAATATGCCAGCATGTGTGTGAGTGCATAAGAACTTGCTATCCTCAGAGTTAGTTGTTTATTTATTTATTATCATTTTATTTTTGGCTGTGAGCCATGTGGGATCTTAGTTCCCAGGCCAGGGGCGGAAGCTGTGCCCTCTACAGTGGAAGTGCGAAGTCTTCACCACTGGACCAGGAGGGCAGTCCCAGAACTAGTCGTTCAGAACAAAATCCGTACCTCAAAGTTATTCAGTATAACGGTCAGAGAAGAGCACAAGGTATGTAAATTATTTGAAATCAGTATTGATCATGAAAACATTTGTTCAGTAATAAGCCATGACTTGAAAACAATCGAAAATTTTGGATAATAGGCCATACTGTAAAAGATATTTTTATTTCAGTTAGATAAGAGCATTACCTCTATAAAGATTTTTTCCTCATAAATTCTCATATCATAGAGAAAATTCCTCTTATAATGATGTCTTTTGTCTATAAAGTTATACATATAAAAAATGAACCCAGCCATAAATTTCAGAGATAGTTCGTCTTTACTGATGCCAAGAGATATAAAAGTTTACAAACTGAATATGGAATCGTAAAATAGGTAATCTAGGTATGTTCTCTTATAAAAAGCAGGGTTTTATAATTTAAAATTTCCCACTGACTCTAGCTCAAGTCATTTTCCTCCTATTATCACCTAATCAAATACTATTTTGTTGAAACTTAATGGAGTATGCTGTCAGTTACCTGATCTTAGGTATTTTTGAAGAATTACCTTCAAAATGAAAACATGAATCTTCATTCATAAAGATTTCAGACATCAGTGCTCAAAAAATAAAATTCTGCTATTTTATAAGTAAGCCACAGAATAATTACACTTCATAATAATCAGAATAAAAACGGTACAGGCTTGTTCAGGTTTTTGCATTAACATCTTACAGAGAAACATGAATGAACCATTTGGCCAAGTCAATACATTCTTATTTTAATTCCTAATGATGTCCTAATTACGAAGCAAAACTCAGCAAAGATAGGTGATGAAATACCTCAAGAGATTTTTATTGTCTACAAGAACTTTGAGATAATCTGCCAGTTTCTTCTGCATGAGTGCAAGATAAAGCCAAGCTCTGCCCCTTCCCACAGCCGTCCTGTAATTCAAACAGAAGATCAGACTAATAAAGCATTACAACAACAAAAAACAAAGGGAAAAAAAGCCAACTTAGCCAAGGGGAAATATATTCACACACACACACGCACGCACGCACGCACGCACGCACGCACGCACTCTTGTGAATGCAAAGCTGCCCGGGGGGTTGCAGGAACACTCTGGGAAGGCTGAGGAAATGGCTCGCTGCTTTTTTTCGGGACTATTTGAAGCCTATATCATAGGCATATATTTCCCTCCCTCCCCCTCAAAAAAAACACAACAAAACCAGCAAAATATTTAAGCCAGAAACATCTGATTTCTGGAACAAATATAATTAGATAAAACTTTGCGTGTATTCATAAATTTCACAGGAAGCCAGGAAATAGCAGGTTAGATTGTATCATAGATAAACATTCTTTCAAAAGATAGAATACAGTTATTAAAGTACTGAACTCACAAGATTTCTAAGGCATGAGCTTGAAATCTATTACATCCAGTTTATTTCTGACAGAGCAAAACACACATAACATGAAGCTCACCGCCTCATCCACTTTCAGGTGTGCTGTTTAGTACTGTTAGGCACACTCACGTGGTTGTGCAACCAGGCTCAAAGCTGCATTTTAATAAGATCTGTTTTAAAAGGAAAAAAAAAAAAGCCTCCCAAATATAGACTTACCACTATTTAAGGAAAAAAAGATACTGTTCTAAGCAGAGTAACTGCATTTGTAATGTCCAAGAGAGTATTAGAGGTCCTGCTGTAATCAATAGCTGCCTCAAAGGGCTAGAAGGCATCCAACTTAATATAAAAGGCTTTGGATTCCCCCCACCTTTCAATACATGATGTGAAGTTAGAGTAAAAGAAGAAAAGAAAAACGAAAAAAGGACACTGACATGTCCTGCTTGGTGGGAGTACAAACTGGCACAATTCTTCCAGCAGGCAATTTAATGCCAGCAGGTTATCAAAGTTCTGCATCGAGCAATGTAAGGAAGTAGCTGAGGATGTACACAAAGACGTGTGTTGGGTTTCGTCAGCACTGCAGTTTGGACAATGAGGATCTGAAGACAACCACAAAGCCCAAAGTGGGAGGGGCTAAACAACAGAATGCTATGTGCTCACTTTAAAAACAAAGTTGTGGATGACTATTTAATATGGAAGAAGGTTTAAAGTCTACTATTAAATGGGAAAAAAGCTACAGTATGTACAGTTTAATACTTGGTTTTTTCCCCGGTTCTCCTTCTCTGTTCATTAATATACTTCTCCTAGTTAAGGTTCACTTCCAAACATTTTTCTGCATTGGAAACAAACATTCTTATTTTTCTTCCCTTCTTACAAAAACATTAGTATGCTACATATGCCATTTACTGAATATCTGTCCTTTTGCCATTCTTGCTGTACACAGGGAATTTCCTGCTCATGTTTTCATAGCTTTAAGGTGTTTCACTACTGGACTGTGCCATGACTTATTTACCTAGTTTTTAATCTAGGCCATTTCTAATCTTCTGCTGTTACAAATAATGCTGCAACAGACATTTCCGTACATGTGTCATTTTCACATGCTAGGTCTATGAGATAAAACCCCTAGGAGTAGAATTGCTGGGTCAAAAGGGAGAGGCCCCGGTGGTTTCCGAGGTTAGTGCCTAACTGTCTTCCATGAGGAGTGAAATAGTGATGCCACTGGGGGGGCAAAGGTGAATTAAAACAGAATCTTCTTTATCTGTCTGTCTGACTTTGTACTGAAAGGATCTACAAGGATATTGACCAAGATATTAACTGTAGCTTTGTTTTTTCTGAGTAGTAAGCTAATAGAAGCATCTTTTTTGCTTGTCGTTATTTCCTAATTAAAAATTATGTGATAAGGAAAAAGACTTTTTAATTTTCAAAAAAGGAGAGAACCTTGTCTGTTGTCTGGGTTTAAATGCCAACACGTGAAATCGTATTTGTTGTGTAACAGTATGTTTAACAATAAACCATGATATGAAAACAATGAAAAGTTCTGGGTACTGGGCCACATTGTAAAAGACATTTTTATCTCAATTAGACAAGGAAATTAAACTCCAGAGAGAGGACTCTCAGGACTCAAAGTCTGTCCCAAGTTTCAAACTACCTCAGAGCAAACAGTCTCTACTCTCCAAAAAATACTAATCACAACTTCCAAAATACTGCAGAGATTTTAGAGCTTTTGCTCCTGTTTAATTGGCTTAGGCGATAAAGCGTCTGTCTACAATGTGGGAAACCCGGGTTCGATCCCTGGGCTGGGAAGATCCCCTGGAGAAGGAAATGGCAATCCACTCCAGGACTATTGCCTGGAAAATTCCATGGACAGAGGAGCCTGGTAGGCTACAGCCCATGGGGTCGCAAAGAGTCGGACACGACTGAGCGACTTCACTTCACTCACTGATGAAATAGTAAAAACACTGCACCTCTTTATGGAGCAAAGCCAGTAGCCTTTTCTCACATAGCCCCCAAAAGGCTACTATTCCAGAGGCATCAAGAAGACGGAGCTACTCTGTATTTCCTTTTTGGCGGACAAAGGGAGGATTTTGATACTTAAAACTACTTACTTGTTTAGCATCCACAGGGTTAATAAGGGAACAGAAGCAGTGATTTCAGCTGAAAAGAAGCTTTTTGTTAGCATAACAAGACTTCAGAAATGCCCCTGTGCCTAAGTGGAAGTAGAAGCGTGAGTGCAGGAGAAGGCAGAACGCTGCTCCATCCAATCAGACCACCCAAGGACAGGGTCTCTAGAGGGAGTGAGCTGGCTGGAAGCGATGGACAGTAGGACCACACACAGAACAACTGAAGAAACAAGGCAGACGTGGGAGCCTCGCGAAAGTGAAAAGTAAAAGGGTTAGTTGCTCAGTCATGTCCAACTCTTTGCGACCCCACGGACTGTAGTCTGCCCATGCAATTTTCCAGGCAAGAATACTGAGTTGGTATCCATTTCCTTCTCCAGGGGATCTTCCCACCCAGGGATCGAACCCACATCTCCTGCATTGCAGGCAGGTTCTTTACTATCCGAGCCACCAGGGAAGCCCAGGAAGATCACGGCTGGTGGGGGTGCCGGGGTGGGGTGGTGTCACCAAATAAATATATGAAAGTCTGTCACCTGCTATAGGCTTTCACCTTAGGTGGCACAGGCCCACAGGGCTGAACCCAGGTCAGAGACAGAAAGCTTAAATCCTCAGCAGCAAATGAGTTTAGCAAGATGCAGAGGGTTTCAGAGGCCAGGAGACCTGTGTTCTCTTCCTGGTTCCACCACTCAGGTGCCAAAGGATCTTAGGCAAGTTACTTAACCACTCTGAGTCTCAGTTTCTGCACTTGCAGATGGGAACACCAACAGCTTAGCTCCTAGGGATTTGTGGAGGATGAAATGAAATAATGAAGTGCTAAGGCATTGTCCTTAGCACAACGTCTGGCACTTGGCATGGCCTTAGTCAGTCATGGTGGCTAATGTAATTACCCTAAAATGGAATGGGCTGGCTCTGCAGGAAAAGGTCAAAAGAGAGCCTGGACAGTTAGGTTCCTTGTGGAAGACTCTGTAGGGGGCTCTTGTATTGACCCCAAGATCTCCTTCTCCTCCTGGAACTGCTCTTGCAGTGACACTACTTTTTCATTACAGAACCTTGTATGACAAGCAGGAATCAGGGTCCTCATTTTAAAGAAAAGGAAACTGAGGCTCAGAATGGGGCAAATTTTGCTCAAGTTTATGTGGAGATTGAGCAGCAGAGCTGAGACTAAAGTCTAAGTAAAGTGTGGCTTGTGCTACAGTTTGTTCTAAATTAGAAGGTGCTTTATTAGCAAGGAATTGAGAAATGGATAAATACAAGGGAGTTTTTTTTTTTTTTTTTAAACATCAAATTGATGTAACTACTTCTCACTCACTTTAATTCTGGTAGATTTCTGACACTAGTGGCTATATCTGATGCTTCTGGACAAAGTTTCTCCACCAGCTCCAAAGGACCAAAGAAAGATTTATTTTGGCCAATAAAACTCTTCTTAACTAAAAGGGAAAACAGAAGTATTATTCATAAGAACAGTTTGCAAAACGTCTTCAGGGGCCCTCAGTCTCTCTCCCACAAGCCAAATGAAAGCTATGGAGCTCCACTGCTTACTCCTTCTGATTCAGTCTTGGGTACTGGGAGAAGCCAAGCCCCAAATGAGCTCTCCCTGCTTCTGATGACAGGGTTTCTCTGCCACACCCATTACGCTCCCTCCAGTATTTATTGCCCACAAAATAAAACAAGTGCTCAAATAATCCTCTATGAAATCCTTGCCCTTTCTCCCTCTTACCTGATGCCAAAATCAATTCTTGGTTGACTTTGTCAAATCATCATCACCATCCCTCACCTGAACTGCTGCAATAACCTCCTAATGGGTTTCCTTGCTCCTAATATTGTTACCACCCCACCTTTCTAATCTGTTCTCCACATAGGTGAAAGTTTTTGTTTTTTTTAAAAAATGTAGGTTAGATCTTATTTTTCCATGGCTGAAAATCCTCCAAATACTCATGAAATAAAATCCAACTCCTAACTTGACCTTTAAAGGTCGACGTGATCCGGCCCATCCCAACTACCCTGACCTTGTCTCCTCCTGCTTGGCATGCCTCACTTACCTGATGTCTTCCTCAAACCAAGGTTGGTCCCACTCAAGACCTCTGCACCTGTTCTGTTTTTCTAGAAAGGCTCTTGCCCCAAACCTTTGCATACTTGACTCCTTCTCTCCTTTAGCTCTCAGCTCACATTTCACTCCCCAGAAAGACCTTCCCTCTTTACCCTAACTGGAAGGATTTTCCCCTGATTCTCTATCTTTTAACCAATCTTGCATCCCTGAATTAGTAGCATTTTGCAACTATTTTGCTTCTGAATTTGTTGTCTTATCTCCTCTCTAGAACTGTGCTGTCCAAGGTAGCCACTAGCCACAAGAGGTAGTGAAATGTAGCCAGTGCAACTGAGATGTGCTGTAAGTGTAAAATACACAGTGGATCTTTAAGCTTCACTTTAAAAAAGAAGGTAAAATAAAATAAGGTTTATAGTGACTATATACATCAAAATGATACAATTTTGGCTATATTGGGTTCAATAAAATAAATTACTAAAACTTCATGCGTTTCTTTCTGCTTTTAAAAAACGTGGCTACTAGGCTATCAGAAATTACACATGTGGCTTGCACGGCATTTCTATTGGACAGCGCTGCTCTAGAATGTCATGTCTTGTGGGGAGGGATCTTGTTTGTTTTGTGCACAGCTGTTATCCCAGCACCCAGGATAATGTTTGGCATTGAAGATGCTGAGCGAAGTTAGCCTGAATTTTCACGCCCCCGAAGCCCCCAGCCCCACCACCGCGGCTCACCTCTCAGCCCATGTTTGAGGCAATGCTCCAGCACTACAAAGAACTGCTGCAGGGGGGCATGATCTGCATCCAGGCTGCGGCCCAGGCTCAGGGCAGACTGGAGCAAGACCTTGATGCTGAGTTTCATCATGTGCATCAGGTTGACACGCTCCTCCATCATCTGGCACTTGGAAACTGTAGAGTGGAAGCAGGGACAGCGTCGTTAGTGCACTGAATGTAGTCCCGCGTGAGGTGGCTAGACGCAGAACAACAAAGGGAAGACCCGTCGGCTGGTCTGCTCTGAGCACTCACGTGCGAATTAACTGCAGTTCTCATCCACCTCGCCCCTAACCCCGGGAGGTCACAGGCTAACCGGGCCGCTGAGGCCCTGGGTCAGTCTCGGAAGGCTTCTCCCAGGTAGCTCCGCGCGTTGCTACGGCGACGGCCCTATCAGCACTCACTGCGATTGGTGTCTCCCACGCCCTTATTCCATTTTCGACCAATGGAACGATGCATACTCCAGAAAGCCTTGCCCTAAGCTAGAAGGCTTCCTGGGAAAGTGATCTACCCCCTCTCGTTCCTATTGGAGGAGTCCAGCTCGAGGCCACGCCCCCAGAGCTCACGGGCGCCATTTTGACTTCTCTGCCGAGAGGGAGGAAGCGGCTTCCGGGCTTGCTTGGGTTGGGTCGCATACTAGCCAGAGGGATTCCTGGGCCAGCTGTTTTGTCTGAGTGCCCCCTGGAGCATTCGGGGAAGCATCCATTCCTTGGTACAGGGCTCAAATTCTCGTTGCCCGTCTTTCGTACACGATTAGTGGACTGTTAGTTTCACAGTTCTTTTGTAAGGTAAAACGGTTAGAATAAACTGCAAGCACTATAAACTGGTTCAATTAATAAAAGTTCAATCATTCAAGGTTTTTTTAAAAAAATCTTTATTACTATTATAAATAATTATAAAATATGTGCTATGAAGTTTCTTTGTATTAATTGTATTTACACTTAACCACTGGAGTTCAGCAATCTTTCATTAGATTTATTTTTCATTTTGTTAGGTCAGATTTCAGTCCTCCATCTCTGTTCATGGGATTCTCCAGGCAAGAATACTGGAGTGGACTGCCATTTTCTTCTCCAGGGCATCTTCCCAACCCAGGGATCCAAGGCCCGTCTCTTGCATTGGCAGGCGGATTCTTTACCACTGAGCCAAGAGGAAAGCTCATTTAATATGTAAAAATGTATAAAGGTGAAACAAAATTTTGCTAAAAAGTCTACCCTAAGTTAATTTTTTTTGGGGGGGGGGAATTTTTTTTTTAATAGTTGGCAATGGCAACCCAACTCCAGTACTCTTGCCTAGAAAATCCCATGGATGGAGGAGCCTGGTGGGCTGCAGTCCATGGGGTCCCCGCGAGTCGGACAGGACTGAGCGAGTTCACTTTCACTTTTCACTTTCATGCATTGGAGAAGGAAATGGCAACCCACTCCAGTGTTCTTGCCTGGAAAATCCCAGGTATGGGGGAACCTGGTGGGTTGCCGTCTATGGGGTCGCACAGGACTGAAGCAACTTAGCAGCAGCAGCTGCACATGCATCAGTTCAGTTCAGTTGCTCAGTTGTGTCTGACTCTTTGCGACTCCATGAACCGCAGTTCACCAGGNTGGGGGAACCTGGTGGGTTGCCGTCTATGGGGTCGCACAGGACTGAAGCAACTTAGCAGCAGCAGCTGCACATGCATCAGTTCAGTTCAGTTGCTCAGTTGTGTCTGACTCTTTGCGACTCCATGAACCGCAGTTCACCAGGCCTCCCTGTCTATCACCAACTCCCGGAGTTTACCCAAACTCATGTCCATTGAGTCCATGATGCCATCCAACCTTTTCATCCTCTGTCCTCCCCTTCTCCTCCTGCCCTCAATCTTTCCCAGCATCAGTGTCTTTTCAAATGAGTCAGCTTTTCACATCAGGTGGCCAAAGTATCGGAGTTTCAGCTTCAACATCAGTCCTTCCAATGAACATGCATAGCTGTTATCAAGACTGGAACTTTTTTTTTTTTTTTTAATAAGGATGAACTGCATTGACACATGATAACCAAGGTCCCAGCTCATCCTCTATGTTCACTGATGAAGTAAGTAGTATTGCACCTTCTGTGGGTTTGGACAAAAGTATAATATCATTATATTCTAATGACATCATTATGTCATTCAAAGTATTTTCACTGCTCATAAAATCTTCTGTACTCTGTGTATGCATCTCCCTGCTAACTCCAGGCAACCATTGATCTTTTTATTGTCTCCATGCTGCTGCTGCTAAGTCACTTCAGTCGTGTCCGACTCTGTGCGACCCCACAGACGGCAGCCCACCAGGCTCCCCTGTCCCTGGGATTCTCCAGGCAAGAACACTGGAGTGGGTTGCCATTTCCTTCTCCANATGCTGCTGCTGCTAAGTCACTTCAGTCGTGTCCGACTCTGTGCGACCCCACAGACGGCAGCCCACCAGGCTCCCCTGTCCCTGGGATTCTCCAGGCAAGAACACTGGAGTGGGTTGCCATTTCCTTCTCCAGTGCATGAAAATGAAAAGTGTAGTTTTGCCTTTTCCAGAATGGCATTTGTTTGGAATCAATTTTTCTTTTTTCTTTCTCCTTGACAGGTTCAAAGCCTTTTTAAGACCACTCATGGCCGACCCATGCATGGACCAGAACAGCTTTAGGTGGCAAGCTCCTTGACTAAGTACTGCAGCTCTTCTTCCAATATCGAGCCCTGTCCCACTGGTCCTGCCCAGCAGCCACATGGAGGTGAACAAGGACACAGTTTGGATATTTGTTCATTGAAACACTAGAAGTTTTGTGCCTCTTGTCGCAGTGAACCCAGATTCCTGTCTGGTGGGTTGTAAACAGATGAGCCATTTATTTAGGCCCTCTGCTCTATGTGCAACCCAATCCATGACAAATTCTTACCAAGTGACCTCTCAAGCCCAGGAAACTGTCACTCTGGAAATTAAAACTATTATAGACCCTCAAACTATAACCTAGTTCCAGCAGGAAAATAAGCCCTGGTTGGTGCACCCCTCTCTCTGCACCAATGCGACTTTTTGGTCTTTTAAATGTTTGCCCCTTGGATTGGAGTATATGGTTGTTTACCAGTTGTTCATTATATATGTTAAGCAGACTTTCATGTTTCTTGTTTCCTAGTATTATTTCTATGACTTGCCTGTTAAATCTTTTAACTTTCTTGATTTGTTTGCTTTTGTCTTATGGGTCTGTGTATTGTGGATATTAATCCTTTGTTTACCTGCTTTCTTTCATCAGCAATAATTACTATGGATATATAGTTAAAAGAGTATATATGTGTATAACTAAATTGAAAAGAATGATACTATGACTGTGAATTTATAATACAAGTATTAAGTAAATATGAATGAGACTCAAGACAGCCTGGGACTGAAAATTCTAAATTCTCAGCAAAACCCAAGAAGACAGCTACTGGGAAAGAAAAACTGGTCTAAATATTTCATCTTGGTTTTGGAAAAAGAAAAATGGATTTTAAGTAAAGCATCTGGGTGGGGATGGTATATTTTAAATATTGAGAGACTCTTATGTATTATTTATAAATTTGAAAAGTTTAATGAGATGGGTGATTGGGTGCAATCTCAAAAAGGGAGAATGATCTCTGTTCGTTTCCAAGGCAAACCATTCAATATCACAGTAATCCAAGCTGATACCCCAACCACTAATGCTGAAGAAGCTGAAGTTGAACGGTTCTATGATGATCTACAAGACCTTCTAGAACTAACACCAAAAAAAAGATGTCCTATGATGTTTTCATCTTAGGGGACTGGAATGCAAAAGAAGGAAGTCAAGAGATACTTGGAGTAACAGGCAAGGTTGGCGTTGGAATACAAAATGAAGCAGGCAAAGGCTAAGAGAGTTTTGCCAAGAGAATGCACTGGTCATAGCAAACACCCTCTTCCAACAACACA
>SJYV01018955.1:0-12395 GCA_006410875.1 Neotragus pygmaeus
AGGGGAAGAGGGGAACAAAAGGGTTGGCCAAAGACACATGATGATGAAAGACAAGACAGGAGAGGTTCAAAGGAATGAAAGAATCATTAGCACAAATGGAAAATGAAGCACAGGTATGCATGACGTCACACAGGGAGAGTGGGGTGGTGAAAGAGCCAGAGGAGGTCTGCTGAGGCCCTGAAGAACACACGATTCGAGGGGAAGCAGGGGAAAATGGACCGGAGAAGGATCAGCTGGGGGTCTTATCAACCAAGGCAAGAGTCACTTTTAAGGTGTGGTTATCTGTAATCAAGGACACCTTGTGTGGTCAAGACTGATCTCTTCTCTTAATGCTGTCAGGATGAGAGAAGCAAGAAATGACGCATGTGAGCAGTTAGAGACAGACACATCTACGTTCAGATGGAATAGATGAGACTTCCCTGGTGGGTCAGCTGGTAAAGAATCTGCCTGCCAATGAGGAGACTCAAGAGATGTGGGTTTGATCCCTGGGTTGGGAGGATCCTTTGGAGAAGGTAATGGCAACCCACTCCCGACTTCTTGCCTGGAAAATTCCATGGACAGAAGAGCCTGGCAGGCTACAGCTCATGGGGTCACAAAGAATCAGACACAACTGAATGTGCACACACACACACACACACACACACACACACACACAGATGAGAGCTGGGGAGACTTTTGAAAACAAAAACATTAATCAAGATTTTAAATAAACAGCATATTCCTGGACAAGAAAGTTAAATTACTATATTTCAATGTCAAGTGACCAATGAGTAAAAATAAAGAGACAGAGATGGAAACAGAGAAAATGTAGGCTAAAGTAATGGAAATATCCAAGAACAGTGTGGCTTCAGGTACAGCAGAATCCAGGAGCTCAATAAAATGACCTCAGTTCTCAGCCTTGATGACTTTGAGTTTCACTCCTCACATTTTGACTTTCCCATCAGACGGGCCCATTTCTTTGTAGCAACCCCTGGAAGGTCTGTAATTTCATTTGTCCAGTTCAGACAAAAGTCCCCAAATTGAGCCCCATTGGCTTGATTTGTGGCATGACTCCCTGAATGAATGTCTGTGTCCAGGGAAATTTGGAACTTCAGAGTTCAGGCAGCTGGCCAGGCCTGAGGCATGTGACTCCTCGTGAAAACCAAGAGTCACTTCTAACCCGCTGCAGACGGAGAGTCGGGGAGGGTGGCATGAGTCCCTGATCTGGTCATCACTTGCTCCATGAAACACTACCCAAACTTTGCAATTTACAAACATGAGCCCTCATTCATTCTGCTCCCAAACCTAAAGGCTGGGCTGCGTGGGGACCATCTGCTTCACTGGGGTGGCTCAACGGGGACTGGAAGACCCATCAACGTGATCAGTAAGTATGTAGCTGAGCTGGGACTGTCGGCCAGGGCCTTGTGCTTCCCTACAGAAGCCTTTCATGGATTATCTTGGGCTTAATGGCAGGGGCCTGGGAGCCATGGACAAGGAGTCAAGAACTCAGGGCAGAAGCAGTTTCTCACTTAAGATTCGAAAGGCCCAAAGCATCACTTCCACTGGACTCGAATGTAGAGGAAGCCGCTAAGGTCAGACAGCGTCCATCTTCAATGTGTGAAACAGCCAGGATTTTAGAGCTGATTTTATTCTATCAGGAACCTCAAAGTTATATTGGGGGAAAGTTATCAGAAGAAGGAATGGATACTAGACAGGAAAAAAACAATAGAGACTTTTCATGCAGCTACATCCCCAGTGCCATTCTATCTCGTTATTGAGCCTCTCAGAAACTTGTCACCCACCCCTAACAGCACAAACAAGGGTTAACACGATCGTACACACCCAGCCCCACTCAACAGCTAAGGTTCCTTCGCTGTCCCCTGAGCTGATCGGAATACACCAAAAACAAAGATGACTTGTCCCGACCACATTGTGGTCCAAGCAGAGTCAACAGGGGCTGCAAGAGTGCTCGGGACACTGAGCCTGTGGTATGCTCCATGGTGGAGCAGGCCATGAATTAGTCGTTTTATGAGAAACTCAATTTCCTTATTACAGGGCAAACAGCCACTGTTCTAGTCTAACTAACTAGACTGATTCAATTAACGGTGCTAAATACAGTTCCTTCTTGAAAATAACTTCGGTTTACTGCTTCACAAACCTCATTACATTTGATTAAACAAAATACATAGTAATAGACAAAACATGTTGCAAACTTTTGGCCATGGCCCATTGACTAGGAGGCCTGTAGCTCTCGGCAGGGAGGAGGGATTATGGTGGTGGGCCTTGGAGTCAGACAGAGGGAAGTCAGAGCTCAGCTCTGCCTCCCAACAGCTCTGAACTCTGGGCCTATGCTCCTGGATCTCAGGTAGGAGAAGCATCGTCGTTGTTTAGTCACTAAGTCATGTCCGATTCCTTGTGACCCTGTGAACTCTAGCCTGACAGGCTCCTCTGTCCATGGGATTTCCCAGGCAAGAACACTGGAGTGGTTGCCATTTCCTCCTCCAGGGGATCTTCCCAACCGAGAGCCCAGAGATCAAGCCCACATCTCCTGGGTTGGCATGCAGATTCTTTACCACTGATCCATCTGGGAAGCCCTAGGAAAAGCATGCAGCTGCTGCTGCTAAGTCACTTCAGTTGTGTCTGACTCTGTGTGACCCCATAGACGGCAGCCCACCAGGCTCCCCCGTCCCTGGGATTCTCCAGGCAAGAACACTGGAGTGGGTTGCTATTTCCTTCTCCAATGCATGAAAGTGAAAGTGAAGTCGCTCAGTCGTGTCCAACTCTTAGCGACCCCATGGACTGCAGCCTACCAGGCTCCTCTGTCCATGGGATTTTCCAGGCAAGAGCACTGGAGTCGGGTGCCATCGCCTTCTCAGAGGAAAAGCATAAGAGGACCTATTTCTAAGAGCCATCATGAAGAGGAAACAAGACAAACGCTTTGTTTTGAGCTGAATTCTATCCCCTCACCCCCAGTGTTTGTGTTGAATCTCTAACCCCCATCAGGACTGTATTTAGATTTGGAGGAGAGGTTAATAAAGGAGGTGATAAGGGTTAAATGAGGTCATAAGGGTGGGGCTCGAATCCAACAGAGCTGGTATCCTTGCAAACAGAGGAAGAGATGCCAGACACCTCTCTCTCTCTCTCTCTCTCTCTCTCACTCTGCTCTCTGTACTAGAAGAGTACTTTTTTTAATCTCCTCCTCTCTCTCCACAAGCACACAAAGAAAATGCCACGCAAAGGTGCATCTGCAGTGAGAAGGCTCCATCTACAAGCTGGGAATTTGCCTGAACCCTGAGCATGGACTTCTTATCTCCAGGACTGTGAAAAAATAAACGCCGAGTGTTTATGCGTCCCAGTCTGTAGTGTTTGGTGAGGCAGCCTNATGCCACGTAAAGGTGCATCTGCATGAGAAGGCTCCATCTACAAGCTGGGAATTTGCCTGAACCCTGAGCATGGACTTCTTATCTCCAGGACTGTGAAAAAATAAACGCCGAGTGTTTATGCGTCCCAGTCTGTAGTGTTTGGTGAGGCAGCCTGAGTGAACTAAGACACACAGCGAGTGCTCGAAACAGCCCAGGACACAGATCAAGTATCTGATCAACTCTCTGGCAGGCGCTCTTCTCTAAGTGCACCATTTGCTGCATACAAGGGACTAGGATACTTCTAGAAAAACTTCTCCATAAGACGTGCATATTAAAGAAGAGAGAAAGAACACCACCACCACTGCCAACAAAGGAAAAGAAGAAAAGCAACGTGGGCATTTTCACTGGCTTCTAGATTAGGAACCAGTTGAAGTCAGGGGTTGCTCTATTCAGTTGAGTTTCCCCTTTACCCAGCATGAGACTCAGCTCATGCTTAGTCAATGAACAACTAACAACTAAAGAAAGGAATTCTACTAGGCAAGCAAAAAAAAAACAAATTCTCTTTGGTTGGATTCTCAAGTCTATTCCACTAAACAAATTCTTCTCAAAGATTTCTTGCCCTACCTAGAGCTCAGGATAAATAACATCCCTCTCCTCAAGCAGAGAAAGGTGAAATACAACCAATTTAGCAGAAAACAAGGCAAAGGATGCCACAGAGGGCTTTCCAAGGGCTCCAGGGACCCAGAGGAGGGAACCTTCAAGTTCTCCCTTAAAAGAACAGGAAAACCAAGTTTCAGGGCATTCTGAGTTACGCCTTAAAAAAATAGGTCAATAAAGTCAACCAGCCTTTCTGAAAATGCCCAGTAAAGGCTGGCAATCAACTCAGTTCTGCAATTAGTTAATGAGAAAATTAAGAAATAAATAAATAACTATCCATAGATCTTACCCTGATTTTGTCTTTATTGTGGATGGAAGCAAGAAATAATTGCAGAGAAAACAATTCCCAAGGGAAAAAATATGAGCTAAGTTTCCACCACCAACCCAGGTCATCAAGGCACATATTCATGGGGCAGTGAGCAGATTCTGCTGGGGCTCCGGGGAAGGGGCCCTGCACTGGTTCACACGGATGTAAAGGTCCAAGTGCTACTGCACGGATCAGTCGGGAAGACGGGGCAGAGGCAGAAGGTGGACAGTGGGGCATCTCCTCACTTCAATACATGGCTGCATACCATGAGCCCGGAGCCGGGGGTTAATGAATAGGACTGAGTCAGCCATCAGGAAGGATCATGGTCTTAATCTCCCGTCCTTCTCTGATAGGACTTCGTTCTTTTGCCTCTTGTTTTCTACTGGTCATCCATCACTCTTCTCATCGCCCGATCACCCTCTTCCCCACATGGATCATCACCCGCCTCCCTCCTTACCCTCCACTCACCTACTCCATTCTGTGCTATCCACCCTGTGACCTAAACCCCTCTTTTCTGTGTACTTTCTGGGACACACTCTGGGCCACCACCACCTCTCACCTGGGCCACAGCAGCAGATGCCTCCCTGGTCTCCAAGGTCACCTGAGTTGATGTCTGTGGCAGTTTTCCAGGGCTGCCATCACAGAAGACCACAGACCCCAGGGCTTAAACCACAGACGCTCATCCTCCCGGTTCTAGAGGCTACAAGTCTGAGCTCCAGGTGTCGGCGAGACTGGTTCCCCCTGCGGCCTCTCTCCTGGGCTTGGAGACGGCCACCTTCTCCCTGTACCCTCATGTGCCTTTCCCCTCTGCCAGTCTGGGTCCTGACCTCTTCTTCTCATAAAGACAGCAGTCATATTGGATTAGGACAAACTTCTATCCCCTCTTTTTAACTTGTTTACCTTTTTTAAAATTCTGCCCCCAAATATAGTTATATCGTGGGATACTGAGTATTAGAACTGTAACATATGAGTTCAGAGGGGCGGCACAATTCAGCTATAACAACCCACCTCTAATTCATTCCATTCCAGTTCTCTATGGAAGGTTACACCTAACATGCCCTTCTGACCACGACTCTCCCAGATCAAATAGCTTTCCTGTAGCCCCAGAGACTCAAGACAAGGTGGAAATGTCCCCGCAGGGCAGAGGGTGGAGTGCTACACCTCCTCTCACCTTCACCTCCAGACACTACGCTCAGTCTTCCCAAACTGCACCAAGCCATCTCGCACCTACACGCCACTGCAGTTCTCCAGATCTTTGCATCTCTTTTCCAATCCTTAACACCTCTTCCAGGAAGTCCCCCTTGTCCCACTCTATCCCCTTCTTCAGTTCAGTTCAGTTCAGTAGCTCAGCTGTGTCTAATTCTTTGCAACCCCATGAACCACAGCACACCAGGCTTCCCTGTCCATCACCAACTTCCAGAGTTTACCCAAACTCGTGTCCATTGAGTCAGTGATGCCATCCAATTATCTCATCCTCTGTCATCCCCTTCTCCTCCTGCCCTCAATCTTTCCCAGCATCAGGGTCTTTTCAAATGAGTCAGCTCTTCGCATCAGGTGACCAAAGTGTTGGAGTTTCAGCTTCAACATCAGTCTTTCCAATGAACACTCAGGACTGATCTCCTTTAGAATGGACTGTTTGGATCTCCTTGCAGTCCAAGGGTCTCTCAAGAGTCTTCTCCAATACCACAGTTCAAAAGCATCAATTCTTCGGCGGTTCCTGCACCATGCAACATCCCCTTCTTAGACCCCCAGAAAGAATCTGCCTGCAATACAGGAGACCCAGGTTCAATCCCTGGGTCAGGAAGATCCTCTGGAGAAGAGGATGGCAAGATACTCCAGTATTCTTGCCTGGAGAATCCCATGGACAGAGGAGCCTGGTGAGCTTACAGTCCATGGGTAGCAAAGAGTCAGTCACGAGTGAGTAACTAACACCTCACTTTCTAGACTCCCGGAGTGCTCACTCTTTTCCACTGTCAAGGCCCAGACTACACCTGTGAGTTATATCCCACTGACTTGCCTGCTTTCTTCTCTGGTCTTTAAACGTGACCATGGCCGGGGAGTGTCTTCTCACTGTGGAGCCGCAGCACTGGGTGTTCAGGAAACGCTTCTTGACTCAATAACTGAACGAATGTGCTGCCTCCTCTCCTGGGAGATTCCTTCCCTTGTTCCTCTCTGTTCTCTGGACCTTTTTCAGAACCTATTGGAGGGTTTGCCGTGAGCTTTGGGGATGCAACAGACCCTGGTGGGATGGAGTTCGGTTCAAAGGAGGCCAGAACTCTGGCAGGTGACAATACCTTCGCAATGCAGCTTGTTTTGTTTTGTTTTGTTTTGTTTTTGTTTTTGTTTTTTTTAATGTCGATAGGTTTCTACTGTTCAATCAGTTTTCGATGGCTTTTCATCATCTCTGGCAACTACAAATTGGCACTTGCCAAGGGCATTTGCCAGTGACTGAACAGCAATGCCAAGGGTATTTCTATCTGATTCTGCGGAGATTGAACCCTGTGTGGCTGCAGCTTCTGACCTTCAGCACCCCCCGGGGACAATTCAGGGAAGAGAAAAAGGCAAACTCTGTGCTCCAGCGAAACTGGTGGAACAGGTCCTTCGACAGCTAGGTATTTTCAGGAACCGATTTCATGATCCCAATCCTTCCATCTCCTCATATCTAGAAAAGCACTAAACCCCTTCATGGTGACATCAGCGCCTTGTGACTTGCAGAAACCCTTTGTAAAACAAGCACTTGACTGAACTGAACTCCCCTTCACCAAAATCTTAACACATTGACCTTCCTCCACTGCTGTTTTGGAACAGTCTCTCGGAGCTCTCTGAGATGCTGTCTCCTGGGCTGGAGTCCTCATTTTGCCCCAAAGAAAACTTAACTCACAACTCTCTTGTTGTGACTGTTTTTAGTCAATATCTACTTCACTTAGCTAAATACTGAATTTGCCAGCATTGCTTTAAAAATGAACCTTCCTTAAGAAAGAAGAGTCTTCAATATTCTGTAATAACCAGGATGGGAAACGAATCTGAAAAAGAATAGATGTATGTATATGTATAACTCATTCACTTTGCTGTACACCTGAAACTAACACAATCTTGTAAATCAATCATACTCCAACATAAAATAAAAAATAAATCAGGAAAAGAAAGGAAGAGGGTAGGGAGAAAGGAAGGGAGAGAGGGAGAAACAAAGAAAGGAAGGAAGGACAGTCTTTAAGAGAAAGAGCAGTGGTTTGGAACCAAGACACTCTGGGTTCTGCTCTAGGAACCATGTCGCCTGGACTCTGTCCCTTAACCCTTTTATCTTCTATTCACGATCTGGAAAGCAAAACGCATGCAAATGACTTTCCATTTTGCAGTGAGTATCAGAAGGGAGTGTGCAAAGGAAGCGTCTGGCACACAGTAGGAGTTTTTAAATTGCTAATTCCCTTTTTCCCCCACCGCACACATCACACTTCACCTCACTTCAATTATCAGCCCATTTTCAGGGATTTTCAGCACAGAATGTTTATCAGAAAACATCCTTGGGTGGGAGGGAAGCAGCAAAAACAACGGCTTGATAAAAGAGACCATGACACGGCCACCACTGGGAAAACCAGAACGCGTCTAGAATTGATTGCCATTTTCCACTAAAAATTACTTGGGAAGTTCAAGTGGTAGGAGTTCCCGAGAAAGATTCTGTCAGTGACAACTGACAGCGTGTTTGTGCCTCTTTCATATTCTGATGAAATTTTCAGAATCTCATTGCCTTGGAATAAAAATATTAGCACCTGTATGTGTGGAAGTGTGGACTGAGACAGAACTCCCTCCATCTCTGACGGCAGTGCTTGTGTATAGAGATTATTTATGTTTCCCCAAATATTTATCACGACACTGTACACAATACAAATGGCCTGACTCTCATTCTGAATCAAAGCAGAAGGCGCCCTCTTTCTCAGCTCCTGGACAGAGAAGTAGGAGGACTCCTCCATGAGTATCAGCAACAAACAGGGCTTCTGCTAAAACTCATGCATAATCAAAACAAATGGAATTTCCACTCTGATTTCCACAGGGAACAGCGCTCTAATGATTAATGCTTGACGATGATATTTAATTAAATCTTATTTACTTTATAAATACTCTCCGCGTCTTTTTTTCTGTGATATACCAAGTATTAACATTCGAAGATAATCTAACGCATCACAGAAGAAGACAGGGGTTATAATAACAAGAAGGAACTTACATCAACATCAGGCAAAGCCTGGAAACACTTTTTACAATAGAGAATATTTGCAGAGCACAAATTTGAAAACAATTTGATTCTCAAGGTCTGGAGTGTTTCCTCTCTTTCTCTCTCTCAAAACATACATCACGTACACACACACACACACACACACACACACACACACACACACACACACACAAAATATACCCCTCAAATGTGTGTTTACAATTTTGTTTCACTTATTCTTGTAAAAACCCTCACCTCCTCCAACCTAACCTCAGGCTTCTGACTTCATTAACCCTGAAATTTTCAGCTTCTGTATGTTTCTACCTAGAAAACTAGAGAGAATCAGCACATCGCGATCCATCCTGAATTTCAGACCAGAAATCTCGTTTTCAGGTATCCGGGTATAGGAGGATGAAGATCAAGTTATGGAATTTGATTCTGGAAATATATCTTAGATAGTTCATATTTTCCCCCCAAATTCCAACCAATTAGATTTCTTCTTAGAATGTTCATTAATTATGATTCTTTCCAACCCAAAGAAACTTGATTTTATGTGTGCAATTTCTGTCAAAGACATTATGAACCATTTAATAATTTTTAAGAAAGCAGTTAGTCAGAAGCTAGACTTTCGGCAACATTCGTGTTTTAATTTTTAAGCTTTTTAAATTCTTCACTGTGCTTCCCAGGTGGCAGAGCAGGAAAGAATCCACATGACAATGCAAGAGACACAGGAGACTCCGGTTCCATCCCTGGGTCAGGAAGACCCCCTGGAGCAGGAAATGGCAACCCACTCCAGTATGCTTCCCTGGAGAACCCCGTGGACAGAGGAGCTTGGAGGGCTACAGTCCCTGGGGTCACAGGGTCAGACATGACTGAGCACTTGGGCATGCACAACTATCACTAAGATCAGGTAACTGTAGAAATAAGGTTAATAAAAATGGAGGAGAATCATCCATTCATTCGTTCTGGTTCGCTGCTGAGATCAGAATGCTCTTTGCACTCTGCTCCTAGACCCATAGCCTAAGTTAACAGCAGGATTCTTGATCTTTGAAATGAAACAGACTCTATGTGACTGTCGGATGAGAAAAGAAACCCCAGGTCCTCCACAGGGAAGCCAAGGCACTGTTTCCTAAAGTTACTACGGTTCAGTGTCCCTGGAAACTACTGGCCGCATTCGGTCCTGTGGGGTGCCAGGCACGCGCAAACCGTTTCACAACCATTCTTGCCAATACGGGGCTTCTTCACGTTCCCAAGAGGTATATCTGAAGGTCCTCATTCCTAACAAATTCACCTAATTCAAAACTCACACCCAGTAGGTAACCCAGACACAGGAGAGCAAACAGGTCATTTCTGCACCTTAAGAAGAGGGTGTGATGTTGCCACCGCACTCTACAGTATACAATTCTCCTGGAACAAATTCAAAATCCCTTACTTTTCATTTCTAATTTTTTCTGATTCACAAGATCTCAAATTGAGATATAGTGAACCTTCATCACATTTTCTATGAAACTATCTAAATCTGCATAATTCATATTGGCATACCTGTCTCAGACCCAACTGCATTACCCCATCTTACCGACGAAGTCAAACTTCATGAGTTGAGTCTTCTGCAGAGAAAATTAAAGACACAGCTGAGTATACGAACCCAAGGCCAGGCCTAGGGTACTGTTCCATGCCAGGGAAGTAAAATCAGACAAATGTCAGGCTTGTCGATACATGGGATCAAAGACATCACAGGATACCATCAACTCTCATTTTTGAAACACATGCAGCCCCACCAGAAGGGTTTTTTTCTATAGTTATCTGAAGGGAAAAAGTTAAAAATTATTAGCAATCCTTTGTTCTGATTTAAGAGGCGAGCCATGACTCATGGAAAAAGGACCTGTTCCCTATCAGATGACTTATAGCCTAGTTGCCTGGTCCTCACAAGAGACCCCCCGGGTAATTGTTTTCTCCTGTTAAAGATTACCTANGATGACATTGAGCTTTCAGATCTAGACAGTAGCTGGAAATACATTCAATTTACTTGATTCAGCTTTTAATTCATGAAAAATATATCACTCTCTGTTCCACATCAGTTAATATTCCAAATACGGTGCCTTGGTTTTCTTTCTAATCATAATGTCATAAGTGTATTTTATAACAAGGCATTCTATTGCTGTCTAACTATTCATCCTCCATGTGTACATAAATGTTAAATGAGTTGGAGAGGCATTATAGCCAATTTTAATGCTTTTAAAATCAAAGGTGACATCCATTTAGGCTGGCTTTCTAATAAATTCTGACTTTTTTTTCATTTGAGGAATATATAATGCTAAGTTTATGTGATTTAACAAAGTATTTTTAGCCTCAGAATAATAAATCCCTTCCAAATCAATGGTCTTTGTACTGTTACAAAGAGTTAATAATACAAGGCAAGTGAAATAAGTGCAGTTATTAAATACTTTATTGCTAAGTTGAGACCAAGAGTTATACCAACAGAGAAACCGTGAAGGGGGAGAACAGTAATGAAGTTAAAATATAAACAAATATATAATGCCACTTTGCAGGATTAAGTGCACTGTCTAAAAGAAAAATTTAAGGAAATAATTTAAATAAATGGTATAATAAGATCCTTTTAAGAGACAGCTGTTAAGATCCATATTTAGATTCATGTTCTTTTATCCATTCTATGAATAACAACCAGCTTTTGTTATTTCCTTACACGAAACCATTTTTAAAATAAATTTCAAGTGTTATAAATCACTCAGAACGTACATACCCCTAATTCATGCAGTTTTATTGCCACTAAAGAAATCATCATTCTTTTACACTTTGAATCTCTCTTTTTCTCCCAGTGCCCTTCTTTATTGCAGGAGCCTGGATAGTTTGGGATTTTTTTTTGTTTTTGTTATTTTGTTTTCAATGCTATGATTGCAAATCCACTTTTTCAAATCAAAATGTTTTCAGTTTTAAAGAAGGAGAAATTTAACACCCTTGGTAAATATTCTTTACAAAGCCTGTAACAAGCAAGTCAATAGACATGTAAATATCGATGTATTTTAAATGCTCATTCTTATGAATTTATGAAGTCTTAAGGGCTTTCATTTTGCCAAAAACAATTTTGCAGGCTGTTAGTCCAGGCTACTCTATTCATGGAATTCTCCAGGCCAGAATACTGGAATGGGTAGCCTTTCCCTTCTCCAGGAGATTCTTCCCAACTCAAGGATGGAACCCAGGTCTCCCACTTTGCAGGCAGATTTTTTAACATCTGATCCACCAGGAAAGCCCAAGAATACTGGAGTGGGTAGCTTATCCAATCTCCAGGGGATCTTCCTGAGCCAGAAATCGAACTGGGGTCTCCTGCATTGCAGGCAGATTCTTTATTATCTGACTAGCTTTTTGGCATATTTGAAAAGAAAAACGGTTAAACAGTTCAGGTACTGAGACTTACAGAGTTGGATCAACAACTGTACAGGGTNCTGAGCCAGAAATCGAACTGGGGTCTCCTGCATTGCAGGCAGATTCTTTATTATCTGACTAGCTTTTTGGCATATTTGAAAAGAAAAACGGTTAAACAGTTCAGGTACTGAGACTTACAGAGTTGGATCAACAACTGTACAGGGTTCATTCCCAGGCTGTGTCTGGCTCATGAATGTGGGATAATGTTGCTATAATGTGGGCACCCCATCACACACTAACACACTCTTACACAAGCTCATGACCACATTAGGATCTATGATGCTCATGGTGAATATATCCAGAGAATAAGGCACAGACACCGGTGAGCACATGCCTTCGGGCAGATCAGTAACAGGAAGCCCACACTACTATTAATATATCAGAACCATATTGGCATGGGCTGTGACTATATGCTGGACATGGAGAGTGAGTGAAAGTTATT
>SJYV01018956.1:0-26214 GCA_006410875.1 Neotragus pygmaeus
TTGATCTCTGGTTCCTCTGACTTTTCTAAATCCAGCTTGAGGATCTGGAGTTTATGGTTCATGTATTGTTGAAGCCTATCTTGGAGAGTTTTGAGCATTACTTTTCTAGTTTGTGAGATGAGTGCAATTGTGAGATTGTTTGAACATTCTTTGACACTGCCTTTCTTTGGGGTTAGAATGAAAACTGACCTTTTCCTGTCCTGTGGCCACTGCTGAGTTTTCAAAATTTGCTGGCATATTGAGTGAAGCACTTTCACAGCATCATCTTTTAAAATTTTATATAGTTCAACTGGAATTCTATCACCTTCACTAGGTTTGTTTGTACTGATGCTTCTTAAGGCCCACTTGATTTCACATTCCAGGATGTCTGGGTCTAAGTGAATGATCACACCATCATGGTTATTTTGGTCATGAAGATCTTTTCTTGTATGGCCTTTCTGTGTATTCTTGCCAACTTTTGTTAATATCTTTTGCTTCCGTTAGGTCCATACCATTTCTATCCTTTATTGTGCTCATCTTTGCATGAAATGTTCCCTTGGTATCTCTAATTTTTTTTGAAGACATCTATAGTCTTTCCCATTCTATTGTTTTCCTTTATTTCTTTGCATTGATCAANGTCCATACCATTTCTATCCTTTATTGTGCTCATCTTTGCATGAAATGTTCCCTTGGTATCTCTAATTTTTTTTGAAGACATCTATAGTCTTTCCCATTCTATTGTTTTCCTTTATTTCTTTGCATTGATCAATGAGAAAGTCTTTCTCATCTCTCCTTGCTATTCTTTGGAACTCTGTGTTCAGATGAGTATATCTTCCCTTTTCTCCTTTGTCTTTCACTTCTCTTTTCTCAGCTATGTGTAAGTCCTCCTCAGACAACCTTTTTGCTTTTCTTTTTTTTTGGAGATGGTCTTGATCATTGCCTTGTTTACATCATGAACCTTGGTCCATAGTTTTTCTGGCACTCTGTCTATCAGATCTAAACCTTAGAATTTATTTGTTACTTCCACTGCATAATCATAGGGGATTTGATTTAAGTCATACATGAATGATCTAGTGGTTTTCCCTACACTGTTCGATTTAAGCCTGAATTTTACAATCATGATCTGAGCAACAGTTTGCTCCCAGTCTTGTTTTTGCTGACTATATAGAGCTTATCCATCTTTGGCTGCAAAGAATATAATAAATATAATTTCTGTGTTGACCATCTGGTGATGGCCATGTGTAGAGTCTTCCCTTGTGTTGTTGGAAGAGGGTGTTTGCTATGACCAGTGCGATCTTTTGGCAAAACTCTGTTTGCCTTTGCCTTTCTTCATTCTGTAATCAAAGGTCAAATTTGCCTGTTACTTCAGGTATCTCTTGAATTCTTACTTTTGCATTCCAGTCCCTGATGATGAAAAAGACCTCTTTTATGTGTGTGTTAGTTCTAGAAGGTCTTGTACATCTTCATAAAACCACTCAACTTCAGCTTCTTCAGCGTTACTGGTTGGGACATAGTCTTGGATTACTGTGATGCTGCATGGTTTGCCTTGGAAATCAACAGAGATCATTCTGTTGTTTCTGAGATTGCACCCAAGTACTGCATTTTGGACTCTTTTGTAATGTTTAACTGTTTAAAAATGTAATGTTTAAATATTACTTTCTAGCATCCTTGGAGATTCAGTGTGCTACTTCATATTCACTAATAAATTATTTATATTTCAGCAGTATACTAAACTATTGTATATTTGCAAGACTATCTTAATATGGCATTGGCACTGATAGTTCTTTATAATTTACTGGTGTCTTGATAGAATTTTTTTTAATACTTTTTAGGATTTAAATTTTCTGTTATGTTTGTGACTTATATCATATTATATTTACCTAAATTGCTACTGTGTTATGTTTTTCAATTTTTAAAAATAATGGTAAGTAATTTAGAACTAACATCAGTGAACCATGTAATATGTTGGACAATAAGTTAGATATTATATGGTTTACAAAACTCTGAAGAATAATGTATAATTTTCAAGGTATCATAAGGAAGTTTCTAAATGATATCCTATGGATACTTTTGAAAGGAAACCTTAATTAAAAATAAAAATAAATATGCACACATATTTTATACTTACACACATAAGGTACCATTTATATAATTATTAATTCCTTTGATACATCCACATTTATTTTGGGTATTACTTTTCTCCTATCTGAAGAGAATCTTTTAGAATTTCTTTTTTTTAAAAATATTAATTTATTTATTTTAATTGGAGGATAATTATTTTACAATATCGTATTATACTTGATTTCTTTTTTTATTGACTATTTCTAATATAAATTTATTTATTTTAATTGGAGGTTAATTACTTTAAAATATTGTATTTATTTTGCCATACATCAACATGAATCTGCTACGGGTGTACACATGTTCCCCATCCTGAAACCCCCTCCCACTTCCTTCACCATCCCATCCCTCTGGGTCATTCCAATGCACCAGCTTCAAGCATACTGTATCATTCATCAAACCTAGACTGGTGATTCGTTTCACATATGATATTATACATGTTTCAATGCCATTCTCCCAAATCATCCTACCCTCGCCCTCTCCCACAGAGTTNAACAACAACAACAACAAAATGTCCTCTGTAAATTTATGGCCAAAGATGGTGTCAGGGGGCTCAGCAACCTGTCTGGTGTCCTTGAAGTTATCACCAGTGACTTTCTTTTTGAAAATCAGAATGCTACAAGGGGGCATTTGGGGAGGAGAATACCACGTGTACAGTGCAATTCATATGGAGTCAGACAGTAATTAAATTTGTTTAGCTTTGTGAAGGACAGGACTAGCTACAAGTGTTTTTTAGTAGTCACTGCTAAAGATTAACCAAGATTACTTAACTTCTTTAGGCTTGTTTATGTTGTTTATGCAGCCTGCTCATTGTTTCTTATTTTCCTTATTTATAAGAAGTCTCTTTCTATTCAAGAACACCCTTATTTTATGTTTACTGTAACATATCCAATCATGAATTGATATAACATCTTCTGTTAATTTCTACCAAATTATTACTAATTTTCCCTCTACCCCCAGGATAAGCCTGCATTCTCTATCATAAAAGTCTGATAGTATCAAATATCTATATTTTTTTTAAGTTATAATAATTCATCATTTGAAAAGTATTTACTTTTGGCCGCACTGGATCTACTTTGCTTTGTGTAGGCTTTCACTATTTGTAGTAAATGGAGGCTACACTTTGTGGTACATAAGCTTCTCATTCTGATAGCTTCTCTTGTGGAAGATAGGCTCTAGGCCCATGGGCTTCATGAGTTGCAAAATGTAGGCTCAGTAGTTCTGACTGTGGCCCCTAGAGCATGCAGATTTCAGTAGTTGCAGCACTGCAGACTCAGTAGTTGTAACTCACAGGCTCTAGAGCTCTCACTCAACAGTTGTGGCACATGGGCTGAATTGCTGTATGGCATGTGGAATCTTCTTGGAAGAGGGATTTAATTTGTGTCCCCTTCATTGTTAGGTAGATTCTTATCCACTGCACCACCAGGGAAGTCCTATCATTTAAAAAAAAATAATAACCATGATTTCTTTTAATTTCTGTTTTTATTTGGATGTAACACTGTCATTTTCAATAGCAAGTGAACTCTGGATAAGTGCCAGCAATAATAAGGCTTGTTAGATTTTAGAAATTGGCACTGTTGAGTTTCCAAAATCATAACAGACAAAGGAAAAATGGGTAATCATCTACAATATTTTTTCAGAAGAATGCTTCTGCATTTTCTAAGGAAAACCTCACTGTAAAAGATCCCATGGAAATAGGAGGAATTTGTAGCTTTTTGTTAGCTGAGCATGTAAGAATTGTTTCCCTTTATCTTCTGACTCTAAGAAGAGTCTCATTGTTACCAGATTAGTGAAACAATTGTTATTTTTAATATAAATTTATTTATTTTAATTGGAGGTTAATTACTTTACAATATTGTATTGGTTTTGCCATAAATCAACATGAATCTGCCACAGGTATACACGTGTTCCCCATCCTGAACCTCCCCCCCCTTTCCTCCCTGTACCATCTCTCTGGGTCGTCTCAGTACACCAGCCCCAAGCATCCAGTATCATGTCTTAAAAACAATTATTTTTATTTAAAAATATTTTGTTATTCCCTAGAAGGACTGAGACAAGTCTTCCAGAGAAACTCAGGCTATCTGTATTAGAGACTTTATTAGATTTCCTTTTCCATTTCATTGAAAAGTCATTTGCAGATTGGGATAAATATCATCTAACCTTCATATATTCAGTTCCTAGCATGCTAATATACAAGCTCTAAATGGATTCAACTTAGTCTACTAGTCAATTTTGTACCTTATAGTTGAAACTTCATATTCTGTCTTTATCTCACAATGTTTTGTCAAGAGTTTTATGAAAGACTTTTAAAATTTCAATATCTGTATAAAATATTTTTATCTTATCATTTATATTTCTGTATTTTTCTTACACACATTATTTTTTTTTTAGCCAATGTTTATGGACCAAAATTTGGGGACTAAGATTAAATTAATAAAGTATGTATCATTTGTATCTATAGTTGACTTATAATAACAACTCAACCACAGTCAGTGGAGTTTCATTTCAATTTTCTCTTTTCTCAATAAATTTATTGTTCTTAAATACAACATGAGTTTTAAAATTACATCTAACCCAATACAAACTTAATTAATTATTCTAGACCAAATTTAACTTTAGCACTATTTAAAGATTGTAACTATGGACATACCAAATGCCTGAAAATTTAAAAATTAGCTCTTCCCATAAATCAGGGTAAGCCAGCTTCAGTACACTATTACAAACACTAAGTAAACATTAGGTTGAATAATTATAGGATTTTTATAATTATTTGACATGTAATTGGTTATTTTAAATAATTATAGGATAAAGAATTATAGGATTTTTATAATCATAGGTTGGAAGAAAATGAGATCCAAAGAAAGAAATATGGGGCTGGCATATGCACAGTATTATATCTGAAGCAGGGTTTGCCTGGTGGCTCAGGGATAAACTACCTACCTGCAATGCAAGAGGCACAGTAAATAACAAGCAAGATCTAATCTATAGCATGGGGAACACTGCTTCATATTATATAACAATCTAAATGGGAAAATAATTTGAAAAAGAATATATATATATATATATATATATATATAATATGCACATATATTGGAGAATGAAATGGCAACCCACTCCAGTACTCTTTCCTGGAGAATCCCATGGATGGAGGAGCCTGGTAGGCTGCAGTCAATGGGGTCGTAAAGAGTTGGACATGACTGAGCAACTTCACTTTCACTTTTCATTTTCACCCATTGGAGAAGAAAATGGCAACCCACTCCAGTGTTCTTGCCTGGAGAATCCCAGGGACGGGGGAGCCTGGTGGGCTGCCATCTATGGAGTCGCACAGAGTCAGACATGACTGAAGTGACTTAGCAGCAGCAGCAGCAGTATGCACATATATATAGCAATCTCTTTGTTATACATGTGAAACTAATGCAACATTGTTAATAAACTATACTCCAATATAAACTTTTTTTAAAAAAGTAACCAACATTATTTATAATAAATCAAGTAATTTTTGTAATTCTCACTGAGATTCTGTTATTATTCACCATTTTTATTACTATTATTATTTTTCCTATGTCTCATTGCATGTGGGATCTTAGTTTCTTGAACAGGGATTGAACCTGCTGTGCTCCCTGAGGTAAAAGGGCAGAGTCCTAATCACTGGATCTCCTAGGGAATTCCCAGTGTCATTATTATAATCTCCATTTTTATGACAAACATTTAGTTGAAAAGTTGAAATAATTCCAAAATAAAAAGAGTGAATCTGAAAGGTCCCCACCATACTTTCTTTGCCCGTACCTTTCCTGAAAAATAACAATTTATTCTTGCAAATTTCACTTTCCTCCCTTCTCTTTCTTTATTCCCAATTTTTTTTATTTTAAAGTAATTGATTGATTGATAGTATAAGTGTAATAGAAATCCATGTAACTAGTTACTTATTCAGCTTCATGGATCAGTGGGTAAAAAAAAAAAATCCATCTACAAGACAGGAAACACAGGAGATGTGGGTTTGATCACTGAGTCAGGAAAATCACTTGGAGAAGGAAATGGCAAAGCAATCCAGTATTCTTGCTTGAACAAGTTCCATGAAAAGAGTATCCTTGTGGGCTACAGTCCAAAGAATCTCAGAATCAGACACGACTGAGTGACTAAGCCCTAAAACAAGTCTACAAAAAAAAAAAAAAAAGCCTCCATTTTTTATAGCTATAGATATAACCTCTGTTATCTTGGATTTCCACAAAAATTCTTGATAACAAATTGGCCCATCGAACTTTACTTGTTTCTGTAATTTTGAATCTTATTGCAGCATAGCATGCAAAGAGATTATGCCACAAATTGTGTAAAAGTATGTCCATTTCTAAATACTTGCATTATGACAGCATTGACTTGTGCCAGCTGAGGAGAGCTGACTTTGCATCTCTTCCTAACTCTGTATATAGTATTGTCATATTAATAATTTGAGAGTATTTACATCATGAAAATTAACAAACTACAAATGGAGAGTTTTATTCCTCAGAGAGTTTGGTTACCAGTGTACCACTGCCTATACCAACAATACAAGAAGAGATGGCTCTACACAGGGACATCACCAGATAGTCAATACCCAAACCAGATTGATTATATTCTTTGCAGCCAAAAATATAGAAGCTCTATACAGTCAGCAAAACAAGACTGGGAGCTGACCATGGCTCAGATCATGAACTCCTTATTGCCAAATTCAGACTTAAATTGAAGAAAGTAGGGAAAACTATTAGACCATTCATGTATGATCTAAATCTAATCCCTTACAATTATACAATGGAAGTGATAAATACATTCAAGGGATTAAATTTGATAAAGTGACTGAAGAACTATGGACAGAGGTTAGTGACCTTGGACAGGAGGCAGGGATCAAGACCATTCCCAAGAAAAAGAAATGCAAGAAGGCAAAATAATTGTCTGAGAAAACCTTAAAAATAGCTGAGAAAGAAGAGACGCCAAAGACAAAGGAGAAAAGGGAAGATATATCCATTTGAATGCAGAGTTCCCAAGAATAGCAAGGAGAGATAAGAAAGTCTTCCTCAGTGATCAATACAAAGAAATAGAGGGATACAATACAATGGGAAAGACTTCAAGATGTTTCAAGAAATGATCAAGAAAAGATTGCTTCAAGAAATGATCAAGAAAAGATCGCTTCAAGAAATGTGGCTTGTAGAGAGAGATAATTTAGAATATATAAATAAAAACATCAATATAATAGGTGCAAAATAAATGTTAATTACTATCCTTCATCCCCACACTCCCATTGCTTCCTTGTCCAAGAGACACAGGGAATTTTTGGTAAATATAGGCATTGAAATCATCCTTCATGTAATATATAACTTTATTAATATAACACGTCTCTTTACTCATGAAATCACTGCAGATTGTGACTGCAGCCACGAAATTAAAAGACATTTGCTCCTTGGAAGTAAAACTATGACCAACCTAGACAGCATATTAAAAAGCAGAGACATTACTTTGCCAACAAAGGTCCAACTAATCAAGGCTACGTTTTTTCCAGTGGTCATGTATGGATGTGAGAGTTGGACTATAAAGAAAGCTGAAAGCCAAAGAATTGATGCTTTTGAACTGTGATGTTGGAGAAGTCCCTTGGAATGCAAAAAGATCCAATCAGTCCATTCTAAAAGAAATCAGTCGTGAGTGTTCATTGGAAGGACTGATGTTGAAGCTGAAACTCCAATACTTTGGCCACCTGATGTGAAGAATTGACTCGCTCAAAAAGCCCCTGAATGCTGGGAAAAATTGAAGGCGGGAGAAGGAGACAACAGAGGATGAGACGGTTGGATGGAATCACTGACTCAATGAACATGAGTTTGGGTAAACTCCATAAGTTGGGGATGGACAGGGAGGCCTGGTGTGCTACAGTCCTTGGGGCCACGAAGAATCAGACATGACTGAGAGACTGAACTGAACTTACTCATGAAAATTAGTAAAGAACCTATAATTTAGATAAGATTAAAAATTGAATTTTGAGATCTCCCCCAAAATATGTAAAAGTTTATCCACTGATCCCTGCCTCAAAAGAGATCATTCTCATTTACCTCGATGATAAGTGACTGTCATAATCAGAGAGTTTTCACTATCATTGTTAATTCTTAGCATCATAAAGACTAAGAGGCCAACAACTAACTGAATTTTCTCACTTTTTCCTAGTCATTACTTATTATGTTTTGAACTGTGTTGTTGGAGAAGAATCTCGAGAGTCCCTTGGAATGCAAAAAGATCCAATCAGTCCATTCTAAAAGAAATCAGTCCTGAGTGTTCATTGGAAGGACCAATCTCAGATAAAATGTTCATATGTTTTCTTTTTTGCATATCTCTAGATCAGGTTAATTTTCTCCAGTTTTATAGAGGAATCATTGACAAATATCACTGTGTAAGATTATGGTGTACAATATGATAGTTCATATATATATTGTGAAATGATTGCCTCAACAGGTTTACTTAACATCCATCTTTTAAATAAAAATACAATAAAAAGAAAAATATTCTTGTGGTGAGAATGCTCAAAATTTACTCTCTTAACAATATCCTATATATCATACGGGGTGTTAACTATCTCTAGAAGATGAATATTAATACTGATATTGTCAGTGGGATTCAGGCTCGTGGTGTAGGGATCAAACATGCTTTCCGATGTTGACAAAAGGGAAATCTTGGCATCTAGCTTTTAAAGAATTAATTTCTTAAATCTAAAATTAATAGAGAGGTATAATCAGTTCTTAAATTTTCTAAGTTTGACAGTTTCTTCCTGTCTGTCTCTGAAACTGAGAGGGTAACAGGCAGGAAGGCCAGGGGTCTCCAAAAAGAGGAAATAGGCTGCAAGTGTCAGACATTTTTATCTCTCTTAAGTGGCAGGAGAAAAGAAACTACCCATATTTTTTTATTTCTCTATACAAATTTAAAAGGAGATTTCTCTTAAAATACTGTGTTGCCATAATGACACCTGGTTTCACCTGAAGTTAACTATTATCAAACCTTGAGTTAACCAATGCATTTTTCTTATGGAAATATTTGTCTTAACCTATGTTAATGTACTATGCATTTACCCCAGACTCTGTCTTCAAGTCAGTTCCACCTAATGGCTCAGGACCTACTTGACAAACCGGTATGTTATACTCAGACATTCTTGCCCTAATCTGTGTAAATGAAACTATTTGTATGGTAATCTACCCTTCTATAAGATTCAAGTCAATCGTTTTTATGGCCCCAGATGAATCATCTGGTGCCAAGATTATCCCAAAATGCATCTTATGGATGAGGTGCTTGGTGTCATTCTGAGTTTTAAGACATTCCTTTCTTTCATTAACAGACTGCTAGTACTCTTGCCTGGAAAATCCCACTGATGGAAGAGCCTGGTAGGCTGCAGTCCATGGGGTTGTGAAGGCTCAGACAAGACAGAAGCGATTTAGCAGCAGCCTCAGCAGTGAATATATAACATCCAACTGAAGACTAGCAAGGGGGTATTCTTTCGGTCCCCTTCTAATACCTATGTCGGAAGCTTTCTCTATCTCCTTTATACTTTAATAAAACTTTATTACACAAAAGCTCTGAGCGATCAAGCCTTGTCTCTGGCCCCAGATTGAATTCTTCTCCTCAGGAGGCCAAGAATCCAGGGTCTTTTTGTTCAGCAACAACCTTTCAAAATTATCCTTTCTCTTAAAATAATCATAGTTTGTTTTAACTGGGAAGTTGACAGTACCATGTGATATATTAAGATCTTACAATCTGTGTATTAGTTGTTTTTGATTAAGCTATTTACTACTATATGTTTGGAAATAAACAGGAAATATGGCTTAACAAACTTTTTCCCTGTTCTCCCTCCCCTTTTTGTAATGCTTCTTTTCCCCTATTCAGATAAAAAAATTGCTTTTAAGAATCTTTCAGAGATATCTATACTATTTCCAATCCTATATTTTTTTCTTCCCTACAGCTACTACCTCAGAAAGTGCAACCATTTTCTATATTTTTATTATGAAAATGTCCAGACTTTCTCCATGAAACTTTCACTTAAAAACAGCATGTCATCATGAACTCATTCCCAGATATTTCTGTTAATATTTATGTGCTCTTTAATTGCATTGGAGAAGGAAATGGCAACCCACTCCAGTATTCTTGCTTGGAGAATCCCATGAACAGAGGACCCTGGTAGGCTACAGTCTACGGGGTTGCAGAATCGGACACGACTGAGCGACTTCACTTTCAATTTCATCATATTCAATATATTTCTAGGATTAATATTTTATCTCTAAAAATTGCCATCTCTTGCAATGGCCCAAATGTCTGTGTATTCATTAAATACATGTTGAAATTATAACTTCCAGAGTTGTTGGTATTAGGAGGTGGGGGGGTGCAGGGGCCAAAGAATTGGATCATGAGAATAAAGCTCTCATAAATGGTTCAGTTCAGCTCAGTTCAGTCGCTCATTCGTGTCCAACTCTTTGCGACCCCATGAATCACAGCATATAAGGCCTCCCTGTCCATCACCAACTCAGGGAATTCACTCAGATTTACGTCCGTCGAGTCAGTGATGCCATCCAGCGATCTCATCCTCTGTAGTCCCCTTCTCCTCCTACCACCAATCCCTCCCAGCATCAAAGTCTTTTCCAATNACAGAAAACTAATCAAGCTGATCACATGGACCAAGTCATGTGTAACTCAATGAAACTCTGAGCCATGCCATGTAGGGCCACCCAAGACAGATGCGTCATGTTGGAGAGTTCTGACAAAACGTGGCCCACAGGAGGAGAGAATGGCAAACTACTTTAGTATACTTGTCATGAGATCCCCAAGAACAGTGTGAAAAGACAAAAAGATAGGAAACTGAAAGATGAAATGCCCAGGTTGGTAGGTGCCCAGTATGCTACTGAAGATCAGTGGAGAAATAATTCCAGAAAGAATGAAAAGATGGAGCCAAAGTGAATGCCACATACAGTTGTGGATGTGACTGGTGATAGAAGTAAGTCTGATGCTTTAAAAAACAATATTACATAAGAACATGGAATGTTAGGTCCATGAATCAAGGTAAATTGGAAGTGGTCAAACAGGAGATGGCAAGAGTAAATGTCAATATTTTAGGAATTAGTGAACTAAATGGATCAGATGGGTGAATTTAATTCAGATGACCATTATATCTACTACTGTGGGCAAAAATCCCTTAGAAGAAACGGAGTACTCCTCAGAGTCAACAAACGAATCCAAATTGCAGTACTTGGGTGAAATCTCAAAAATGATACAATGATCTCTGTTCATTTCCAAGGCTAACCATTCAATATCACAGTAATCCAAGTCTATGCCCCTACCAATAATGCTGAAGAAGCCGAAGTTGAATGGTTCTATGAACCTACAAGACCTTCTAGAGTGTTCTCTCGTGTTGTGGGAAGAAGGTGTTTGCTATGACCAGTGCATTCTCTTGGCAAAACTGTATTAGCCTTTGCCCTGCTTCATTCCATATTCCAAGGCTAAAATTGCCTGTTACTCCAGGAGTTTCTTGACTTCCTACTTTTGCATTCCAGTCCCCTATAATGAAAAGGACATCTTTTGTGGGTGTTAGTTCTAAAAGGTCTTGTAGGTCTTCATAGAACCATTCACCTTCAGCTTCTTCAGCATTTCTGGTTGGAGCATAGACTTGGATTACTGTGATATTGAATGGTTTGCCTTGGAAATGAACAGAGATCATTCTGTTGTTTGTGAGATTGCATCCAAGTACTGCATTATGGACTCTTTTGTTGACCTTGATGAGTGCTCCATTTCTTCTAAGGAATTCCTGCCCACAGTAGTAGATATAATGGTCATCTGAGTTAAATTCACCCATTCCAGTCCATTTTAGTTCACTGATTCCCAGAATGTTGACGTTCACTCTTGCCATCTCCTGTTTCACCACTCCTAAACTGGCTTGATTCATGGACCTAACATTCCAGGTTCCTAAGCAATATTGGTCTTTGTACCATCAGACCTTGCTTCTATCACCTGTCACATCCACAGCTAGGTATTGTTTTTTTCTTTAGCTCCAGCCCTTCATTCTTTCTGGAGTTATTTCTCCACTGATCTCCAGTAGCTTATTGGGCACCTACCAACCCGGGGAATTCTTCTTTCAATATCCTATCATTTTGCCTTTTCATACTGTTCATGGGGTTCTCAAGGCAAGAATACTGAAGTGGTTTGCCATTCCCTTCTTCAGTGGATCACATTCTCAGACCTCTCCACCACGACCCGCCCGTCTTGGGTGGCCCCACACTTAGTTTCATTTAGTTAGACCAGGCTGTGGTCCATGTCATTAGATTGACTAGTTTTCTGTGATTATGGTTTCACTGTGTCTGCCCTTGGTAAATCTACCTTGGTAAACCTACCATCTTTCTTGGGTTTTTCTTACCTTGGACATGGGGGTATCTCTTCACGGCTGCTCCAGCAAAGCACAACTGCTGCTCCTTATCTTGGACGATAGGTATCTCCTCATCACCGCCCCTCCTGACCTTGAATGTGAAGTAACTCCTCTCGGCTCTCCTGCGCCCACACAGCCACCGCTCCTTGGATACGGGTTTGCTCCTCTCAGCCACTGCCCCTGACCTCAGATGTGGGGTAGCTCTTCTTGGCCGCTTCTGTGCCATCTCAGCCTGGTACTCTAGGCCACCACCCCTGACCTCGGACACAGGGTAGCTCCTCTCAGCCACGCTTCTGTAAGGTCCATCACAGCCAGTGCGCTTCTAGAACTAGCATCCAAAAAGATGTCGTTTTCTTCATAGGCGACTGGAATGCAAAAACAGAAATTCAAGAGGTATCTAAAGTAACAAGAATGTTTGCCATTGGAATACAGAATGAAGCAGGGCAAAGGCTAATACAGTTTTGCTGAGAGAACACACTAATAATACACAGCACTAGATCTGATAGACAGAGTCCCTGAAGAACTATAGGCAGAGATTCATGATATTGTAGTGATCAGGACCAACCCCAAGAAAAAAAAATGAAAAAGGGCAAATTAATTATCTAAATAGGTCTTACAAATAGTTGAGAAAAGAAGAGTTAAAGGCAAAGGAGAAAAGGAACGATATACCCATTTGTACACAGAGTTCCAAAGAATGGCACAGAGTCTATAAGAAAGCCTTCCCAAGTGATCAGTGCAAAGAAATAGAGGAAAACAATAGAATGGGAGAGATTAGAGACATTTTCAGGAAAATTAGTGATACCAAGAACATTTCAGGCAAAGATAGGCACAATAAAGAACAGAAAGATCATGGACCTAAGAGAAGTGGAAAATATTAAGAAAACTTGACAAGAATATACAAACGAACTATACCACAAAGATCTTCATTACTCAGATAACCATGATGGTGTGATCACTCATCTAGAGCCAGACATCCTCGAGTCCTAAATCAGGTGGGTAAGAAGCATCACTATGCACAAAAGCTAGAGGAGGTGATGGAATTCCAAGAGAGCTATTTCAAGTCCTAAAAGATGATGCTGTGAAAATGCTGTACTCAATATGCCAGAAGATTTGGAAAGCTCAGCAGTGGCCATAGGACTGGAAAAGGTCAGTTTTCATTCTAATCCCAAGGAAAGTCAGTATCAAAGAATGTTCAAACTGCCTCACATTTGCACTCATTTCACACTACCCAAGTAAAGTGCAAAATTCTCCAAGCCAGCCTTCAATAGTACTTTGAACCCAACTTCCTGATGTTCAAGCTGGGTTTACAAAAGGCAGAGGAACCATAGACAATTGCCAACATCAATCAGATCATAGAAAAACAAGAGAATTCCAGAAAAAAAAAAATATATATATATTTCTGCTTTATTGACTATATCAAAGCATTTGACTGCATGGATCACAACAAACTGGAAAATTCTTCAAAAGATGGGAATACCTGACCACCTTACTGCTTCCTGGGAAATCTGTATGCAGGTCAAGAAGCAACAGTTAGAACCAGATGGGGAACAACTTACTGGTTTCAAATTGGAAAATGAGTACGTCAAGGCTTATTGTCACCCTGCTTATTTAACTTATATGCAGAGTACATCATGTGAAATGCTGGGCTGGATGAAGCACAAGCTGGGATCAAGATTCCCACAGAAATATCAATAACCTCAAACATGCAGATGACACACACTATGGCAGAAAGCAAAGAGAGAAACTAAAGAGTCTCTTTTTGAAAGCAAAAGAGGAGAGTAAAATTGCTGACTTAAAACTCAACATTCAAAAAACTCAGATCATGTCATCAGGTTTCATCACTTCATGGCAAATAGATGGGGAAACAATGGAAACAGTAACAGACTTTAGTTTATTTTCTCCAAAATCACTGGAGATGGTGACTGCAGCCATGAAATTAAAAGAAGTTTGCTCCTTGGAAGAAAAGCTATGACCAACCCATTGAGCATATTAAAAAGTAGAAACATTAGTTTGCTGACAAACATCTGTCTGGTCAAAGCTATTGTTTTTCCAGTAGTTGCGTATGGATGTGAGACTTGGATCATAAAGCTGAGAGTTGAAGAATTGATGCTTTTGTACAGTGATGTTGGAGAGAACTCCTGAGAGTGCCTTGGACTGCAAGG
Source organism: Neotragus pygmaeus (assembly GCA_006410875.1). NCBI lineage: Eukaryota > Metazoa > Chordata > Mammalia > Artiodactyla > Bovidae > Neotragus > Neotragus pygmaeus. The sequence goes on from SJYV01018956.1 coordinate 14,674, forward strand.
AGATCAAACTAGTATATCCTAAAAGAAATCAGGCCTAAATATTCCTTGAAAGGCCCAATTCTGAAGCTGATTCTCCAATCCTTTGGCCACCTGATGGGAAGAACTGACTCACATGGAAAGACCCTGATGCTGAGAAAGATTGAAAGCAGGTTGGATAGCATCACTGACTCAATGGACATGAGTTTAAGCATGCTTCAAGAGCTGGTGATGGACAGGGAGGCTTGGCATGCGTCAGTCCATGGGGTAGCCAAGAGTTGGACCCAACTGAGCATATGAAGTGAAGTGATCCCTCAGAATTTAAAGGTCTGACACCCTGTCAAACTATCCCGCCTGGGGATCAGGCTTCAGGTTAAGCCCACGAGCATTAGGCCTGAGTGTCAGAGGGCTTGATATAGGAATTCCACAGTATTGGAAAAACAGAAAATCTCCTCTGTTATAGAGTCCTTGCAATTTCTTGCATACAAGACCCAAGGGAAAAGCAGTGACTCCATAGGACCCTGGGCCACATCCACCTGCTAATCTGGGAGAATCTCTGTAAGCTCTCCTGGAGGCTACCATTTTGACTCCAAGGCCTAATAGATTATAGTCTCCAGTGCTGGGATGACTGTAGCCAAACAACCAACAGGGCAGGAAAACAGCCTCACTTGTCAGTAGACAGGCTGCCTCAGGTCTTCCTGAGGCCACAGCAACCTCTAAACACATCCCTTCCTATGGCCCTGCCCTCGAGGACAAGACCCAGCTCTAATCACCAGGGGGCAGGCATTGCCTCTCCAGCCAGAAAGGCTGCACAGGCTTCTTCATCAGCCTCAATCATCAATGAGAAGATACCAGAAACAAAATGAACTACAGTCCTGCAGTCTGTGGGACCACAAATACAGAAAGTTACACAAAATGAGAAGGTGAAGGAATATGCTTTAAATGAAGGAAAAAGATACAATCCCCAAAGAACAACTAAGTGAAGTGGAAATAAGTAATTTACCTGAAACAAAACATTCAGAATAATGATAGCAAAGATGATTTAAGATCTCAGAAAAAGAATAGAGGTACCAACTAACAAGATCCAAAAAAGGTATAATATAGAGTTCAAGATATAAAGAAGCATCAGAGTTGAACAATAAATAAAATAAAAGATACACTAGTAGTCAATAGTACAGTAAACAATGAAGAGGAACAGATAAAAGAGCTGGAAAACAGAATGATAGAAATCACTGCCATGGAATAGAAAAACAAAACAAAACAGAATAACAAGAAATAAGAATTTAAACTGTCTTCTAGTACTTAAACAGATCGCTCAAAATTAAATGAACCAGTATTCATGATATAGGATTTCCACAAGGAAAACAGAAAGAGAAAGGGCCTGGGGAATATTTGAAAACCTTATAGGTGAAAAATTCCTAACCTGTGAAAGGAAACAATAAACTATATCAGAAAATTCAGAGTCTCATACAGGCTAAACACAAGAAGGAAGACATTGAAACACACAGTAATCAAATTAACAAAAATTAAAGAGAAAATATTAAAACCAACAAGAGAAAAAATAACGAAATAAGTTACAGGGGAACTCCCATAAAGTTATCAGCTGGTTTTTCAGCAAAACTTTATCGACTAGAAGGGAACAGCACAGTATATACTCAGCTATTAAAAATAATACATTTGAATCAGTTCTAATGAGATGGATGAAACTGGAGCCGATTATACAGAGTGAAGTAAGTCAGAAAGAAAAACACCATTACAGTATACTAGCACATATATATGGAACTTAGAAAGATGGTAATGATGACCCTGTATGCAGGACAACAAAAGAGACACAGATGTGTAGAGCAGAATTTTGGACTCTGAGGGAAAGGGAGAGGGTGGGATGATTTGGGAGAATGGCATTGAAACAGGTATGCTATCATTTAAGAAATGAATCGCCAGTCTATGTTCAATGCAGGATGCAGGATGCTTAGGGCTGGTACACGGGGATGATCTGGAGGGATGATGTGGAGTGGGAGGTGGGAGGTGGGGTTCATGTTTGGGAGCTCATGTACACCCATGGCAGACTCATGTCAATGTAAGCCAAACCAATACAGCATTGTAAAGTAATATAAAGTAAAAATAAAAATGAAAAAATAAATAAATAAAAGAGAAAAACCTAAAACAAGGAGTACTCTACATTTCATTTAGAATCAACAGAGAAATAAAAGCTTTACAGATAAGCAAAAGCCAAGGTATTTCAGCACCATTAAACTAGTTTTACATTTGTTGGAAACTTCTCTAGGAAAAGAAAAGGCTGCAAATAGAAACAAGGTCATTATTAATAGGAAAGTTCATCAGTAAAGGCAAATGTACAATAAAGGTAGAAAATCATCTACACACAAATATGATGTCAAACTAGCAATTACTGGAAGAGGAGTGTCGAGATGCATGATATTGGAAATTATATATATTTGAAATGAGAAACCAGCAACTTAAAACAGTCTTGTACATGTCAATATACAAACTGCTATATTAAATGTCATGGCAACTACAAACAAAAAATCTATAATTGTTACACACACATACACACACAGTACTGAATAAGACATGAAAGTTGAAATTATTTTTTGATCCATGGGCTGCAGAACAAATGTTTTGTTTGAAGGCACGAAAATTACATTAATCCTATTGTACACATTCATCAGAGCTCTTGTACATCTTCATCAGCATATCAAGTCTTTGTCATTGAGCATTGATATTTTAAAAGAAATTTTTGAATAGTACGTCATAACATAGGATATTTAGTAAACTATGTTGCAAACAAATGTGCTGTCATCTAGGCTTTGTTGTTTTCATAGAGCACAAGCAAGGTAAATTTAACATAATTCTTAAGAGACCTAAGATTTTCAAAATGGTACATGAACTTTGGCTTTAACTTAAAATCATCAACTACATTAGCCCCTAATCTCAAGCCAGGCATTGACTTCTCCTCATCAGCTATGGTAGTTCTAAATGGCATCTTCTTCAAACACAACACTCTTTCTACTACACTGAAAGCCTGTTGTTTATTGCAACCACGTTCAATAATGATGTTAGCTGTAACTTTTGTATAACTTGCTTCAGCTTCTACATCAGTGCTTGCAGTTTCACTTGGCAATTTTATGTTGTGAAGTGGCCTCTTTTCTTAAACCTCATGAACCAACTTTTACTGACTTCAAACTTTTCCTGCAGCTTTCTCACTTCATTCACCCTTCAAAGAATTGAAGAGATTCAGGGTCTCATTCGGAATTGGTCTTTAGCTAAAGAGAGTGTTGTGACTGATTTGATATTCTATCTAGACCACTAAAACTTTTTTATTTGTATCATCAGAGGGCTTCTTCAAATTACCATCATTCAAATTAATTTTAATATTACAATTACCATTTTATTTTATTTTATTTTGTCAAGTTGAAATCACAAAGCCTAGTATAAGGAGGGTAAATGATTTATGGTACAAATCAAGACAACCTAATGTTACATTGGCTTCCCAGGTGGCTCAGTGGTAAAGAATCCATCTGCCAATGCAAGAGGTGTGGGTTGAAACCCTGGGTTGGGAAGATTCTCTGGAAAATGAAATAGCAACTCACTCCAACGAAAGCCATGGACAGAGGATCCTGACAAGCAGGGCTCAGAAAAGAGTTGGGTACAACTTAGCGACTAAACAACAGCAATGCAACATAACTGAAAGATTGATAGTGTAATAGATGTGGAAATCTCATCTCCATTCAAAAGCTCGATCTGGTATATTTTTGATTTTTAACTGCTGAGGCACTAAATTCCGTTGTTTATAGCTTATACTTTTCTTCAATGTTTTAAAACATACATTCGACCTCTGTTATTGGGCCTTGACTCTTTTCTATTAGTATTAAAATAAAGACACCAAAGACAGTTGGTTGAATCTAGGAGAGAAAGGAATACCCTTTCTAGGACATTCAAAACAAATTCAGGATTGGGAATTTGTGTACACCTGTGGTGGATTCATGTCGATGCATGACAAAGCCAATAGAGTATTGTAAAGTAAAATTTAAAAAAATAATAATTTAATTTAAAAAAAGGAAAAAAAATCAAAAACAGTTATTTTTCTGAACTAACAAGGGATAGTTCCATTTTTTTAAAGAATAGTCAGACTTGTAAAAGACTCTCCTCTGTGGCAATTAAGTAAGCACTGCAGTTACACATTTTCAGCCAATAGACCCAACAGAAACAACTCGCCCCTTTGTTTTCTAAGAGACTCTCTAATCAATTACTCCCTCCATCACTGCCACCACCATTTTAAAGAAGATATTCATAATTAGGGCAGTACTGGATTTCAGTTTTTATATTCCTCTTTAGAGTTATTTGCTCAAGTGAAATTTGGTCTTTAGAAAATTGATTTATATATTTCTCAACATTAAAATAGACAGGGAGAAGATAGCCACATTTTTCTCAGTTCCTGTAAGGGCAGCATTATGCTTCCTGGTTCAGATAGAAATAACTTTTTTTTCCACATGTAATATTAGCTATTCAATAAATAACTATGACTTCACAGTACTAGAAAAATACTTGTAATTTTGGTTCTCAGCCCGAATTTATTGTCAAAATTGTATAGATAATAAAATAAATTCAGAGATGTCTTGAACTCAATTCTGTTAAAAGGTCTACAGATGTCTGGTCACTGATCCCAGACTTAGCAGGCTTATCAGTCTACTGATGCTCACTAATGCTCATTTCCACCTATTCCAGTTGTCAGAGTTATCAAATACTGTTAGAAGGGACAAAAGGGTTATTAAAACTCACTGGGATTGGTAACAAGAATGTTACTTAGGCTTGGCAGAAGGCCATTCCTGTTTATTACACTGATTATTATCTTATCAAAAAAGGAATATAAAATGACCACGAAGAGCTTGATTCTTCTAATGTGTGCAATTGTTTCAATGTAAAACATAGACAAAGTAGGCAAATAAACAACAAAACATACTTCATTGCAATCTTCAAATTTTTCTAACAATCATTTATCTTTCTTCCTTTAGAAACTTCTGTCAAGATTTTCACACAAATTTTGGAGCTAGTGCCAATTTGACAACATTTGTAACTATATTCTGTACGTACCAAAATAATCTGATTTTTACAGAATACATAAGTGTCAGATTTCTAGACTTTAGTACTGATAGTCTCATTAGCTGTTGGTTTATTTGGGTCGCGTTAAGGTTGAAAGTAAATGAAGATGAGTTAACAGAAGTTAGAACATATTTTTCTCCAGGTTTTGATTATATTGCTGAAATTTTTGACATTTTCATAAGCTCCTCATCAGAGTCAAAATCTTTTATACAAAATATTGCTCCTTCTTTAAAAATTGTTAACTTTACTAACATTATGTCAATGAATTGTATGTTGACTTACAAAAATGCTTCTCTTTTCATTTAAGTTTCTATAGCCTGAAAGGCCTAGGAGCTGTGATTGCTTTCAGAATCTTCATGACATAAAGGAATGGGGACTTTTGAGTTCCCATCCAGCCCTGTCATGCCATCACAAACTTATTATAGTTGGAGACTCACGGACATTTCCCACACAAAAGTTATACAGAGAAGAAAAAGATACTCATATTATTCCTATCAGAGGCCTTTTTTGTCTTTTCTTTGCAAGACACTTTCAGTTTGTCATTCACACTTCTTTCACTGTAAGAAAAATATGAACATTAAGTAATCATTTTCCCCAAACTATCACAATAAGCCAAAAATACATCTGACAGAAACCTAGTTATTTTTTCTTTGGTTGAGCTTTGGGCCTAGTAGATGCTTTTTTACCCAAAAGTATGTGATAGTTGCCAAGGCATGGGAAAAACTGGCAGAGCACTCACAGAAAGTAGTGGATGGATTTCAGAATGTATTATAACATAGTAATAACACTTTCACCAACTGTAACATATATTTTCCTTTAAAAAATGCTTCTAAGAATATCTTATGGATATGGGTATATCTACACAAGTCTTTATTTATGATAGAAGATCCCAATCATTCTAGTTACTTTTTTTTTTTACAATTGTATAGTTTTTGATTAACCAGTTATGTAGTAATGTATATTTTTACTATAAAATAATTATATCTAAGAATGAGGCAGATGCAATTCATACTATAAAGGCTACATTAACTGAAAAAAAAAAAAAAAANAAGGGGATGACCGAGGATGAGATGGCTGGATGGCATCACCGACTCAACGGACATGAGTTTGAGTGAACTTTGGAGGTTGGTACTGGACACTGAGGCCTGCCGTGCTGCAATTCATGGCGTTGCATACAGTCGGACACGACTGAGCAACTGAACTGAACTGAAAATATTCATAGCCCAGCAAAGAATTTAAATATGTTTATTATGGTCCATGTTATACTTCTAAAACCAAAACTAACCTTTGTTCCAGAGAAAAATTTTATATTGGCTAAAACTCTCAAAACTTATTGATAAATAAAATTTCTCTTACATTACCATGTACTTCAAATTTTGCAAAAAAAAAGTTTGGTGAGACTTTTCCTCTATTATCTCCTATTATCAAGCCATAGTAGCTAATTTATTCCAGTAAATGAAATACATCAGAAATAGAACACTACTTCATGAATTTCTTCCTTTATTGCAAATGACTATATTTGGTTTTACTTCTGGTTACCCAGACACAGACCATGAGGTGAGAATTGCTATGCAAATGCTTACTGTAGAAACACTTCCATTAAGAAACAAAAAGTTAGTGGAGAAAACAGGTCAAGAAGAGAAAGAAACCAAATTAAAGTGAGATTTCAAAATGTCTCAGTCTCAGCCTGTTCCCAAGGGGTGCTCTGGAGTATAAGCTTTACTTTGTGGAATGATCTGACAAGAAGAAAGAGAAATAGATTTTCATACTTTTTGCACTTGCATGCTCTGATGAAGTAAACTCCCAGGCCCTTTGTGAACAAAAGTAGTTTCAGTAGCCAAAGTACAGTATCAAAAGGAAAGGATGCCATGCAGGATTTTAGAAGAAAATTTGTATGAGAGCTGAATATGGGATTCAAACAATCAACAAGAGGGATGTAAGAGTACCTGGGCAGAGGATCAGTCAGTTCAATTCAGTTCAGTCTTTCAGTCCTGTCTGACTCTTTCCAACCCCATGAACTGCAGCACATCATCAGGCCTCCCTGCCCATCACCAATTCCCGGAGTTTACTCAAACTCATGTCCATTGAGTCAGTGATGCCATCCAACCATTTCATCTTCTGTCGTCCTTTTCTCCTCCCATCTTCAATCATTCCCAGCATCAAGGTCTTTTCAAATGAGTTGGTTCTTTGTATCAGGTGGCCAAAATATTGGAGTTTCAGGTTTAACATCAGTCCTTCCAAAGAATATTAAGGACTGATTTCCTTTAGGATGGACAGGATGGATCTCCTTGCAATCCAAGGGACTCTCAAGAGTCTTCTCAAACACCACAGTTCAAAAGCACCAATAGATCAATAGTAGCCACTGAACATTTGGTGTGAGCATGCTCAGTCATGTTCACCTTTTTGCGACCCTGTGCACTGTAGCTTACCACACTCTGCCATGGAATTCTCCAGGCAAGAATAGTGAAGTGGGCCACCATTGCCTTCTCCAGGAGAACCTCCTGACCCAGGGATCAAACCCATGTCTCTCGCATGTCCTACAATGCAAGCAGAATCTTTACTGCTGAGTCACAGGGGAAGCCCAAATATTTGGTATAGGTGGCTAAATTTTCACAAGTTATACTATTTCCAAAACTATAAAATAAAATATATTAATATCATATATAATTGTCCCCAGAATTTCTAAGAAAATATAAGAAAAAATAGATAATATTTCAATAGAGAAATGATTATCAGAGTCATATTTTATTTTCTCCAAGGGTTTCTTAAAAGAGTTTCTGTATCACTGACACTCTAACTGTGTAGCTGATGGGCCTTTGCCAATCCCTGAACTGCAAGTATCATTTTGTAAATGGATAAATAATGATGAAAGTAAGCATTTAGAAACAAGTCTAACAATAATTCATAGAATAATTTTTATATATCAGTTTAGTCAAATAACAATGAAAATAGGGCTTATATTTTGTTTGTTTTCTGTTCTTTATTTCACTTTTGGAGCAGTTTATTTTATTTTATTTTTATTTTATAGAAACACTTTTTCTGCAACAGGTCAGAAAATAAAACTATCCATCAACACAGAGCGTTTATAAGGTGAACTCTGGAGCACTGGAGCACTCTTCTATGCCACCCACCTCTAATATCTCTAATGTTTCTTAAATTGATTGTAAATATTTATCTCTGGTAATAATTTTCTAGGACTGCTATAACAAAATCTCAAAACAATGAGTGGCTTAAAACAACAGAGATTTGTTCTTTCACAGTTAGTGAAATTATAAATCTGATATAAAGCTGCCAGTAGGACCAGACTCCCTCTGCAGGTGCTAGGAGAAAATATTTACCTGCCTCTTTCAGGTTCTGGTAACCGTACACATTACTTGGCTTGCAGCATCATATCTTCTATTTCTGCCTCTTCTTTTACATAACCACCTTCCCTTTGTGTCTGTCTATGTCATTTCTTCTTCTTCTTCTTTTTTTTTNGAATAGTGAAGTGGGCCACCATTGCCTTCTCCAGGAGAACCTCCTGACCCAGGGATCAAACCCATGTCTCCCGCATGTCCTACAATGCAAGCAGAATCTTTACTGCTGAGTCACAGGGGAAGCCCAAACATTTGGTATAGGTGGCTAAATTTTCACAAGTTATACTATTTCCAAAACTATAAAATAAAATATATTAATATCATATATAATTGTCCCCAGAATTTCTAAGAAAATATAAGAAAAAATAGATAATATTTCAATAGAGAAATGATTATCAGAGTCATATTTTATTTTCTCCAAGGGTTTCTTAAAAGAGTTTCTGTATCACTGACACTCTAACTGTGTAGCTGATGGGCCTTTGCCAATCCCTGAACTGCAAGTATCATTTTGTAAATGGATAAATAATGATGAAAGTAAGCATTTAGAAACAAGTCTAACAATAATTCATAGAATAATTTTTATATATCAGTTTAGTCAAATAACAATGAAAATAGGGCTTATATTTTGTTTGTTTTCTGTTCTTTATTTCACTTTTGGAGCAGTTTATTTTATTTTATTTTTATTTTATAGAAACACTTTTTCTGCAACAGGTCAGAAAATAAAAGCTATCCATCAACACAGAGCGTTTATAAGGTGAACTCTGGAGCACTGGAGCACTCTTCTATGCCACCCACCTCTAATATCTCTAATGTTTCTTAAATTGATTGTAAATATTTATCTCTGGTAATAATTTTCTAGGACTGCTATAACAAAATCTCAAAACAATGAGTGGCTTAAAACAACAGAGATTTGTTCTTTCACAGTTAGTGAAATTATAAATCTGATATAAAGCTGCCAGTAGGACCAGACTCCCTCTGCAGGTGCTAGGAGAAAATATTTACCTGCCTCTTTCAGGTTCTGGTAACCGTACACATTACTTGGCTTGCAGCATCATATCTTCTATTTCTGCCTCTTCTTTTACATAACCACCTTCCCTTTGTGTCTGTCTATGTCATTTCTTCTTCTTCTTCTTTTTTTTTGGGGGGGATTTAAGGCCAGGCTAATTGAGTATGATTTGATCTTAATTCTTTACTAATATATTTATGAAAACACTATTTCCAAATAAGGTCACATTCTGAGATTACAAGCGGACATACATTTGTGGGAGCATTATTCAACCTACACTTTCCCAATTCACATTGCTCTTATCTTAATTTATACAATAGCCTTCACATTTCTAAGTCTAATGGTCAATTCTCAGTCCTCACCTTATATCACATAGTCATAGTTTTCTAAAACAGTTCTGTTTAAAATTGCTTTTCTGTTTAAAACTGTTGGGCAACATGGGGATTATGCTTACTCTCAAAAGTGTATTAACTTGGGTAACAACTTAACATGGTCACACTAACTTTAAGCAGGATTGAATATAGGTTATCACTCTCTTCTGCGTCTATTTTCTCACTCTCATTTCTAGAATGACATAACAGTTTGATTTTCCTCCTACCTCACTACTTTATCCTTCTCAGTCTCCTTAATTGATCTTTTTCTCCTTCTTGATGTTGGTTTGCCTTAGTGTTTATTTATTTTTTCTCTTTTCTATGTACACCCATCTTCTTTCTTTCTATGCCTGCCAATTACATCATGATGTCCAGATTTAAATGTATCTATAGGCCTACAACTCCAAAATGTGTAGAGTCTGATGGACTCCTTGAAACTAAATTTGTAAATACAACTGATTACTCAATATCTTGGTGACTAACAACAACAACAAAAAAAAAAAAACTCAATTATTTTGAAAACACTTAATGTGTGATTTTTAAACAAATTTAGTTGAAAGCTTTCTCCATTTTAACCATGAGGAGGTATTTCTCTACAAAAAAAAAAAAAAAAGGTCAGATATACTTTATTGACTTTATATATGAATGAAGACTTGAAACAATGTGAGAGAATTACAGTTAGAAAGTGTTCCAAACAAGACAGCTAGGTCTCGGTCTACAGCAGAGAAATATACCCTCTGTGTGCTTAGAACAGCAAAGAGGTCAATCTAACTGGAAAAGAATGTATGATAATTGAGAGCAAAACAGCAAAGGGAAACAGATCATGTGTAGAATTTTAGCATGTTATAGGTACTTTGTCATTTTCTCAGAGACATTGCACCTTTTTTTTTTCTTTTTATTCACCAGTCCCCCAGGCGGCAGAGGTTCACTTGTTATTAAAGTATAAAACATATACAAAAAATCAAATAGTTATACTTATAATAATGTTTGCATATTATTATACATACCTGAGTAACCAGCATCCATATCAAAATAGAATATCATTACCACTATTTCATAACCTCTACTCAAATCACATTTGCCTCACTCTATGTCCCTAAGAATAATAATAATAATAAAATCCTGATTTCTAATATGATAGATTTGAGAATAAATGCAAACAAATATAACATAGACATATCTAAATATAATACAGGTAAATGAAATTACATAGTGTATACTTTTGGACCTCTGACTTCTTTGGCCAGACTTCATGGAAAAGTCTTCAAGAATATGTCTTAATTTTGATTTACATTTCATTAATGCTAATCTAATCACTAGTTATTACAGAAATGCATGTGACAACTACAATGAGGTATCATTTCACGATCAGAATAAACATCATCAAAAAATCTACAATTAATGCTGGAGAGAGGGTGGAGAGATGAGAACCCTCCTAGACTGTTGTGGAAAATGTAAACTGGTATAGTCACTGGGGAGAATAGTAAGGAATTTCCTTTTAAAATGAAACTAGAACTACCATATGACTTAGAAATTCCACTCCTGGGCATATACTCAGAGAAAATCATAATTCAAAAATATATATGCATGCTAAAGTTCAATACAGCACTATTTACAATACCCAAGACATGGAAGAAACCTGGATATCCATCAATGGAGAAATGTATAAAGAAGAAAAAGTATGTCTATGCAATGAGCTACTGCTGCTGCTGCT